>BMAW01113653.1:683629-718364 GCA_019974015.1 Nephila pilipes
AGCTGCTATGAAAATACCTTTAGGAAAAACACAAAATCCCAAATAATCTGCGAAAAGTGTCATCTGAACTCGAGTGCCGAAGACTATATTTGTGACTGTCATCGAATGGAAACTATCCAAATACCAATAAATAAATAAATGAAAATAAAAAAAAAATTCTTATAAAAAATTTAAAAAGGAGAAACGTGAATTTTCTTATGAGTCATAAGACGGTTTTAATCATTTATACAAATCTGGATTTTATTAAATTTAACTTTTTATTCATCATTAAAAGTATCAATGAAATCTTAAATTATGATTTTCTCCAAACAGAGATTTTTCATAATTATGTTCCTTTTTTCACAATATCTATGGTATTCATAGGTTCAATTTTTAATGACATTTATATCATGCAACATTACATATTTGAACACGGGGTTTTGGTGATTGTTTTTGAGAATTATTTATTTTAGGTAAAATTTCGTGTGTCAAACATGTTAAAATAAGTGTGATTATGAATAAGCAGTTAATATTTTTTTCTACTCTACTTAGAGAGTAAATGACGTGTTAAAGTATGTAAAATATGTTTTTCTAACTTCCATAAAAATTTTATGATCCTATCTTGTACAATTTCTGAGAAAACGGTACATAAAAGTGGGCGATTTAACAGGGGAGAAATATACTTTCCCAGTCTCCTTAAGAAAAACTCCTTTGAAAATATAAATTTTAACAATATTCTTAATAAAAATGAAAAATAAGTTTCTGTTAATAATATTAATATTAAAAGAGATTTAAATTTAATAAAAATAGGGGACTTTAGATATATAGCCATAATAATATTAAGGATTTACAGAGCAATAAGTTTTGTACGAGAAATTGTAAGGATCATAAAGAATATATAAATGAAGAATACCAACAAGTAATTACAGGTAATCTGAATATTTTTAAGGATAAAATTCTTAGAGTGATTATGAATAAAGGTAATAAAAGATTAAATAATTAATAAAATCAATCTAACTCATTAAATTAGTAGTTAATACTTTTTTTTTAAAAAAAATTGTAACATTTTGTAAAAGATCCAGTAGTTAAATTAACGTTTAAATTATGAGTAGTATTTAAATATTTTTGCATAGGTTTGTTTGAACCTCACTCCCTTATATATATGCGATTAATTAACAGATTTAATGAATCAATATCTTAATGTTAAGTTCTGAAACTAGAATTCAGGTATGAGATAAATTCAGAAAGCTAAAATGTATTTATTTGAACAGTGTCATATTGTAATACACAGTTTTATAATTTCTTTCACAAAAAATATAAAAACAACAATAATGCTTTGATTGGTGGAAAATTTAATCAAAATGGAGTAAAAGCTATTCTCTCTCCCTTTCTCGTTGCTGTTACACAGAATTGAATTCTTGGAAAAGGTTTGATTTGTAGTATTGATTGATTGTAAATTACGGTTAATGAATAAAATTTAATCCAGAATCGAATGAATTCATTTATTAAAAACAGTTAACATAAAAATATTATGCATGAAAATGCTCATTTCGTAAAATAACAACATATCGTTACATAGATAAATTTATAATATAGCATTTTCTATAAAACGATTGGTAGAAAATAAATTTAAGTTAAAAGAATGTTTTTAAACTGTTTGCAATAATACAGATTTGTGAGGTTAATTTCTACCCTTTTTCAATACTAAAATAGTTCTTATGTGCTTTTGAGTAAATCAAATAATTAATTCAATTTTACCTAACGTTTGTTATCCTTTTTATGTGCATAAAACATTTTTAAAGCCGAATAAAATGCTTGCAAAAAAGTAACAAAATTTCAGGAGATTTACCGAAATCGAAATTTAGTAAAAAAAAAAAAAACGAACACAATAAACTACATTTTTAAGCTAAAATATTTCTGTTTAAGTAAAGCCAAGAAATCAAGCATAAAAATACTTAAAACAGCTTTCCATCTTTCTCAATAACAGTGTCAAATGTACAATAAACCTAAATTTGGAGCGTTAGCTGATCATTTTTACGGAACAAAAAAAAAGTTTTTTTTTTTAAAAAAATAGTAGATTTAACCTTATAAGAGTACTATTTTATTTACATGTAGAAAATAATCGTATAAAATAATCAATACTGTTGGAACAATAGTAATTGATGAAAACTAGATGTTTTAAAGAACAATAATCCAACAAAAAAGAGAGGGAGAGTGGTTGTTTATACCAAATTTATTTACAATCAACGCGTCAATTATACATAAACCAATATTTACAAAATAGGCAAAGGCTTCAAAATATACAACAGTCCATGCTTTCACTAACCCGCTTTAGTGGTCAGGAGAAAAGAGGACCCCCCCCTTACACGGTCAAGAAATAAATATGCTCTGAAATATTACCAATGATCCCATGCTCTCTCACTTAGGCGAGATAAGCCGTCTCCTGACGCTATCCAATTCAAATATTTCCAATATTACATGAAATGAGAAAAAGAAGGAAAAAAAAAATGGTGGGAACCTGACACTTATTAAAAGAAAAAAAGAGTGGAACACATTAATTCTTATTTAAGTTTTAATTTATCCAGTTTTTTTGTAATAAAGGTGCGCTACTTGTATTTTAAAAACACCATTTGTTATTATATTGAATCTTAAAAAAATTAGAATAAAACATCCTTAATTAGTGTGTAATAAAAAAAACGGCTTTAAATTTTAAAAAAGAAGTACGTTTTTCTCATTTGTTTCATCACCTTAACTCTTCAAGAATACTTTCTAACTTTCATTATATTCTTTGAAATCGTAAGATAAAATCATTGTCCTATATTCTGTCAGTTGATGCACAATTTACTTATCAGATGGAAAGAGAAGTTATTACATGATCTTAAGAGAACCAGAGACATATGAATCTAGTATCTGCTTAGGAATTTATGTTTCGCGTTGGACTCCTTACTGAAGTCCAGCACAATGCCTTTTGGACTGAGGCAAATATCTTTAATTTGATGTATATGTCGAAATCTAGAATGAGTTATCTATCAAAGTTTGTTTTTTTTCATTCTGTCAATTTATGAAAAAAACAGAATTCCCCAAGAGTTATCCCTTTGAAAACTTTTTTTGATTGAAGTTCTATTCAAAGAAATTTCACAAGATATATAATTTCAGTATTAGTTCTGAAAACTACATAACTATCTTTCTAGATCGTTCGACGCCACGGTAGGCTAATGGTCATGGAGTGAAGACCGCCGTCGTTTCCGTCGAGTCGTGGGTTCGATCTCGATAATACTTAACAACATCATTAACGGGATGTTGCATGTTAAATCTGGACGAGATCTCAGAATTTAGAGGTCACCTCTTAGGATGATGTGGAAGTTTGAAGAGGAAGGTGCATCTCAGGTGTCTTAATCGTCACTTGACCAAGGCTCGTAGTCAATATCACTCGTGTTGCTTAATGTGACAATAATAAAAATAGCCACATTTCTAGAAAGCTGTTATAAAAGACCATTTTATTCATTGGTAGTTGAATTTTTGGGAGGAAAATTAGCGAGAAATTGTTAACAAAAGCATTTTTAAAGCAAATTAGCTGGATTATACGACTTTATAATGCTAAGGGGGTGGATTTTCAATTTCAAAAGGGGGAGAAGGCAGCGTACAACATCCATTTCTCTGAGAATGGTTCCTGAATAATAATAATAATGATGTATTGAAATAGTCATATAATCATTTAACGAAGGAAATCTATTGATTAAAAGCAAAAACTTTTTTTCATCTCTCAAGCAATAATAACATACTAGTTATTCCTGCCTATTCAATTTAACAAAAAGAAATACTTATCTTCGATACTGTGAAAGGAAGATTCCTAACTTTTAGTAGTATGTTATTAAAGTTTTGAAGTAAAGGATTTCTTTTTGAGAACATGTTTCGTTCAGGCATATTTATATCTAATAAAATGATTATAATAGCTATTATAGACTAAATTAATATTTCGTATAATAGCTCTTATGCAATATGGTGGCAATTCAAAAGCTGTATCAAAATTATGTGGCACACAATACATCTTCTATCTTCTCTCTTTCTAAATCATCTATCACCAGAAAACAGCGCTTCTGGAGCAATAAGACCAATTTTCACTGCAACTAATAAGCTGATTCATTTTCTGTGCTGATGAGTGATTACACGATAATACGTTGTATCATCTGTAAAATATGTTTTTTTTTTTCATTATATCAATCAACCTATATATATATATATATATATATATATATATATATATATATAAGCTTATGAAGTATATCCGCAAAAGGAGGACCTGTAAAGAATAGTATGACAAATATTCACTTTCATTATTATGAAAAATATTACATCCATACATATAAATTTATTATTTACAGATATATGAATGATCTACTCGTTTTGAAATATAAAATAAACTCTCTGAAGATAAATCTCACTTAGCTTTTATACTTTATATTTAAATTTAAGTCAAACTAAAAATAGTATAAAGGAAAAAGAAAATTATGACACAACAACGAAAATTATAGATATGAAATTAATATTAATATATGTGGTAAAAGAGACAATTTTAAATTTCACATTATTAAGGTACCTTTTTGGGAAAGTTTTGTGCAAGTTTCTAATTTTAGAAAAATTATCTTCAATTACATCAAAAAATTTTAATTTCTTAAAACTTTTGCAAATAGTCTTACATTTATTTATTATATTATTATAAAACTGATAACATTGATACATGTAAATATATAGATGATCTACATGTTTTGAAATATAATAAAGCTCCTGAAGTAAAATATAACTTATCTTTTTATCTTACATAAATAAAATCTAATTAAAATTAACTGTATTAATTATGAAAGAAAATATTTAGTCATGGAATTAAAAATATAAAGTACAAAAATTATTAGTAATATTTATAAGAGAGAGACCACTTTAATTTTCGTATAAAAAGGTACATTTATGGAATAGTTATTTGCGTATTTTTGCTTTTAGAAACAATAAGTTTAATTATGTTATTAGAAGTAATAATTTAGTAAGTTGTTCTATTCTAAAAAATAAATCACAAATCCTTTGAATGTAAATTGTCAAATTGGCTTCAAAAACAAACTTTTAAAAATGATCAAAATGAAAAAAATTTCTATTGAAACTTTGCTTCCAAATGGCCACTAAGTTTGAGGTCTATTTTGTACAACGAATTCTTAAGATTTTAAACATAATTATTAGAACGTTTATTTATCACTGTAAAATAGTTTTAATATAATTTTTACAATTATCTTTCTTGATACAAATGTTTGTTAATTTTTTTTTAATTAATATGATAAGTAAATATTTTTGTTACTTAAAGTGAATCTACCTCTTTAACTAAGTAACAAAAATATCTATCAAGTGTATCTTGGTCGTTAAGTGCATTTTGATAATAAGTATTCTCGAGTCATATTGGAGGGATTATTTAAGAACAAGACACGAGCTTTTGGTTAGTAAAAGATTTATTACTCGAATTTAGAAAAAAAAAATATTTATTAATGTATAAATATATGCTTAAATAATTTTTAATGGATTACTTTACTTAACTTTGGATTTAATTTTGTTTCCATTTCTTACACTTTCTATTATTTCTTTTGTTGAAGTTTGAGTTAGAATTCAGAATTAATTAATATACATTTGATCTTCATTTTTTTAATTATTTCTTTTTACATTTTTGCTTTGTAGATCCTTATAAAGGTTTTGATACTTTGAACTCTGTCATAATTTTTTAATTTGATGGTTATACATTTTCCATTTTCTGTTACCTTTTTATTATGTATTGTCAATAATCTTTTTAAAAATATTTTCAGCAACTTAACGACATTTTTTCTCTTTACTATAGTTGGGGTAGTTTAAATTTTAGACAAACTGTTTTTAACTTATTTTTTTGCTTTTTTGCTTTTATTTTACTATTTGCTCATTTTATTTTTGTAACACTTGCAATTTTCTATTTGTAACATTAAATAATTTTAATCGTCTTTCTCTCTCTCTCTCATATATATATATATATATATATATATATTTATATTACATGTACGTGTGCATAATGTAAATTCATATGAATCAGAATTTTTAGATGTTAATTTAAAAATTGAGTATAATATGATTATTATTAACATTTAAGACGAGAGAAATAATTGATTGTTTCTATATTAATAAAGTTCCTTTTTTAACAGCAATTTAAGTTTAAATATCTTAGAAACATTTTATATAAATTTTCTACTTAAAAATAACATATTAGATAATATGACTTTCATTATTCAAACTAATTTAAATAAATTCTGTTTTGCATGTGCTAAGTCTTATTATCCAACTAAAATTAAGAATGTTTAAAATTTAAGAATACTTAAATAATGCGTTATGCTGTCATTATTTATTAGGGAAAATTAGAAAAACGAACATAAAATTTCATCAATAAAAATAAAATTAATAGATGACTTTAAAAAAAATCATTAATATATATATTTTATTTGCTGCAAAAATAAACTCTCTTCTGTAAGGAACAAAAATAGATTATTAGGGGTATTTTAGTAAAGTAATATAAAATATTATATGAATTTCCATGACATAATATGAGTATTTTTCTGAATCGTTTATGTTTCTTTTATTTATTATTTATTTAACGTTAATGTTTCTTTTATCGTTACAAGTATTCTCTGAAAGAAATGAAAATTATCTTATTATTCGTAAGTTTCCACCGGAATAAAAATACTTTGTTTTGACAAATTGTACAAATTGTTCAAAGAAAGTTGATCTTTTTTGATTAGTATAATAAAAAAATCCCTCATGAAAATTTAAAATAAGAACAAAAAAGTTTCACAAGGAGAAATAATACGCCTTTTAAAAGGTGAAACATGGATTGATAATATAAATACTGACTGCTAGTCTTTTTAGATATAGAAGTAACTTTAACTTACAAAAATATATGGCTAATACTTTTCCTCTGGAAATAACAAGAAGAAAGAGAACATAATATATTACTATATATTATTCCATCGAAATATTTCGTTTAAGAAAAAAAAGAAGAAGAAATAGATAATAGTGTTCTTACAGAATTTCTACGAGAGCCTCGAGAAGAATTTTTGCTTGCAATTCTTCTTAGAGTATGTTATTTGAAGTTTATTTGAGATAACATTTTTCTTACGGATACTCAGAAATTATGTAACGCAACTTTTACAAACTCATGGGAAAAGTTTATTAGATTTAATTCCACGAATTTTTTTATGTTTCAAACAAGAAAATTAAATAATGGTTTTGTAGATTCAAACAGAAAATTTTCTACCCTGCTAGGAAAGGCGTTACCTTTGAGAATAAATGTATTTATGTTATGAAACCAAAAGTTTTGCTTTCTATTCTTAAGTAAAATGAAATTTATATCATCCGGGGTATACATAGGTACATTTATATACTGCTTTGTGAAAGATTATTTTCAGAATTGGGTGTAAATCTCTTCTATTTTTTTAAATAGCAAATACAATTTAATGATGCATTAAAAATTTTAAAACCTTTTCAAGAAAATTGTGTGAAGAACTATTTGTAAAGCTATTTGAAACTATTTGTAAGAACTATTTTAATAGTATTGTATTTCTGTCCCAAATTAGTTGTTCCTTTAATTTATGAAAAATTATTTAACTACTAATTTTTGAAAAGATCGGGTTTTTTTTAATTATTTCACCATAAGAAATTGCATTTGAATTGTGTGCCAAAATTCTTCATTTATTTAGGTAACATTAATCTACTTCGAAATTTCAACATTCACTCTCTTATTGAAAAGAATATTATAATTCTAATTATATTATCCTTATTTTGATAATCAAATTTCTCGTTTTTAAATTAAAATGTATTTAAAATACAAATCCTCTTTATCTGATTAACATCATTAACAAATGTGCCATTTTAAGTTTCATTTCGTATTAATAGCTACAATTTAAAGAAGGAAATATGATTAATTCATCTTTCAGAGAAGTGATTAAAATTTTAAAATTTTTTCAAGAGGATGAAAAAAATCGTAAGAATATCTCATTTATTCTAATAAAGTTATTTCTGTTTAAATTTCAAATAGACTTCCTAAATCTCGACAATGTAAAAGATTTTCCTTCACTTGTTAAAACTAATTATATCACATAATAGAAGTATTTTCAAAAAAAGTTTGAAAGCAGGTTGCTTTCGCTAATTTTAACTAACAGCACTATAAAAACTCTAAGAAATTAGTATTAATAATTACACCTTAATTACATCTGACAGGTTACTTTCTTAAGAACAATATTATTTAATGAATATTCGGTGTGATGTCACACCTAGCCGGAGTAAATGTAAATACTCCGATAGCCGGAGAGAGTCAATGAGCTTTCGGAGTTTGCTTTTTGAGTGTTAAGTAGTATTGTAGAGATTTGTGCGCACTGAGAACTATTAAGCTGGTTAGCTGAACGCTATTATAAGTGTTGTTTTGTATTTATTTATATTGCTGTTCTGTGCAAGTGTTGAATTTGTTCCTATATTTGTGTAACAAATTTGTACAAGTCCTGTATTTTCTGTTTTATGCGACTATTGTCCAAGCTTTGTTACCTGCGTGTTGTCCTGAAGATTTTGAATAAAATGTAATTTATTGTTATCCTCCGAGTTGGACTTAATTTTACTCCCACACACCTAGGAAATTTAGCATAACAGTACTAAAAAAAGGTTTGCAGAATAAGAGTGATAATACGAATTCTTTCAAATTTTAACGAAGATGATGACAGAATTCATTAAAAAATCTGTAAATAGGTAAATAGAGCTGTATGGTCACAAATACAAGGTGGTATTACAGGATGATCACAGTTTGAAAATATTTTTAAGGCCGAACAAGGACCAACAGGGTACTCAGAAATATACTGTGATCGATGATACTTTTATTGCTTTTTCATGGATTTTATGATTACCATTTAATGGAATACACAAGTACTGACATGGAAAGAGAAGTACGTTGAGTTTAAATGAAAAATTCTCGGATGATAGCATCATAAGAAATACGGGCATTTATTGCCATTTTATATGGTCTTAAAATTATATAACTTTTGAAATGTTTATATGATTTTTTCAAAAAAACTAAGGCCTGCAAAATGGGATAGGGGCAGAGGGGATAATTGTAAACAAATATTACAGGTTTCATTTTTATTCCTTACTTTCGAACTAATAATGTTAAGAAATAAATTACATATACCCACCAAAAGATTTAGTTAATATCCTGCTTTGGTATTTCCTTTTTATTAAATTTTAAAAAAGAAAATTTACCCCTTTTCTTGCCTGTTTCAAATAACCCAACATTTTTACATTTTCTTCAGAGACTATGGAGTATTTGTAAGAAATGACTTCCTTCACACTGTAGAATCTTGAACGAGCGACAGCATGGAAATTAATCCTGAAAGTCGGACATTTTTTTAAATACATCTAATTTACTTAGATTATGTTTCATTTGGTTGGATGGGAATCGGAAATTTAAATAAAATCAGAAACTAGACCCCCAGAAGAAAGCATCCGAAGAAAAAGAGAAAAATCCCAAGCAAGCCCAACAAGACAAAATAAAATTGTGTCAAGACATATTCTTATATTCCGAAATATATAAGTAAATACAAAATAAAGCAATATGTTACATAAATTATCTATCAATTTGTTTGGAATTATTATTAAAACTATATTAACAACTACCTTGTCCCTCGAATAATAAGAGCTAACGGTGAACAATAAATAGTAGGTGTATTAAATTATCAGAACCCAAAATTAATGATTTTTTCTTATATTCATACATTCCTGGCATTAATCAATAATTAAAACAGCATACCTTTCACTAGAATTTTGAGCCCAACACAAAATGCGCGGGGGGGGGGAAACCACTATAACTTTAACTTGTCTCTCGGGGTTTCTTGGTGAAATAGAGCTGTCAGCCGTTTCTCCCAAAACTTGCTTGATCTCAATTTTTCATGCTCAAATGTTCCATGCCTTAAATTTTTCATCTGCATTTAATATTCAAAACTCTGAGGGAGACCCAAATATAGCTTGTTTACAAATACCTCGCCTGGCCTTATATGATTTCCTTCACAAAACAATATGTCTTGAAATAAACTTATAGAGCTTCTGCAATTTATAAATTTTGAAAAAAAAAAAAATGAAAGATAGAAGTCTGCTGTTGAAAAGGAATAAATTTGGAATGATTCCAAAAATATGGACAATGGTTATAGAAAATAGTAAGGTGTATTAAAAATATAACTGTGGATGAGTAATTATTTAAAAAAAAACCTAGGTTCAAAGTTACTCAGTATATTCCAAATAAGTACGATAAATTTTGTACAGAATTTTTGATAACAACGAACTGCGTCAGAAAGAGCATTGTTCAGAACTGAATACTTTTCCAGCAGAAATCACGTGACTCCCGCTAGAGGACGCTGTTGATTGGAGTGAGCAGCGTAAAAAAAACGAACTTTAATTAGAGAACGTTTTTTGCTCTCCTTTGTAACCTGTGTTGTGTCTTGTAGTATAATGCGTAACTGTGTTGTTGTATATCAATTAATGTGAATACATTACAAGGAAGTGGTGTTGATTTTCGGTGAGACTGATTATTTTAATCCACAAATTTTGTTGCAGCTGAAACAAAATTTAAATGCATCAGCTCCCCGGAATGACAGAAAAGGTAGATCAATATTTTGATATTCTTAATGAATAATTACATACCAATTCTGAATTAAAGCGAGAAATAATCAAATGGTTCTTGATTAGCATAAAAAAGGTTTTTTTCTTATATGGAAAAAGATGAAACACATACAAAGGCAATTTTACTTAAGGAATGATTTATTATGAATCTTTCTGAACTGTATGCAGACCGTGACATAAACAAAATTGATAGTTTATTATTATGATACCGTGAGCTTCATAATTGTTAGCAAAAACACTACTCTTCTTACAATTGTTAGGGAAAATTGAAGTTAATCATCAAAAGAGTGATACGAACCCTTTTCTCTGATTACTTATTAATTAACTTAAGTAATGAATTAGGAGATTAATTAGGTCAAAGTGATACATACAGTGGGAGAAAAGTTTCGATCATAGAATATAATGAATGAATGATAACTCGATGAGAAAACCATCATTTGTGCATTTATAACATTTATTGCAACAAATGGAATTACAATTAACAGTTATATTATTAATATTTACAAATCTTGGAGGCTGGCAAGTGGTGTCCCAAAGTGACGCGCTACACATATTGTGAGTGTTTGTACAAGTATGTGCATCATGGCGTGTGTGTTGAGTGTCTATTGAAATTATGTACGTGTTTGTGGAATTCATGTGCGTGTGTGAGTCAAATTTAAGTGAGCTTATTTAAATGATCTGCCGGGAGGGATGTAGGGTTACCACAAAGAGAAAAAAAAGCACTTTTCCCGTCGCCCATTTGGACAGGGAAAAAAAGCGCTTGAGCTCCACTTATGGTATTATTTTCTTCCTACTTGGTTACCCCGTGATTGCTTTAAGAAGACGATTTCCTCCACTTTTGCACTCAGTATCATACACACGCCAGAATTCTCTTTTACATGTAACGAGCGAAAGAAAAACCGTATTGTGACCAAAACCGTCTTTCTCCATCCTTTAGTTACGTTAACTTCCATCTAATGTTAATTTTTAAGACTAAACTAAATGTAGATCTAAATACATGTCGTGATTTATCGTCTTGTATATTAATATAATTTACTTTAATTCATGATTATGGAATCATTTCTTCCTTCTTAGTCCTATTCTGAAGTACTTCGCCTAATTGATCGTTTTGGATTGATCGACAAATCTGTTAAACATTGAAGCAGACTAATGAATCCAAAAAATTAATTATTCCCAAAGAGAAGAAAAAACTCTGTATTAGTAAGAATGAAGTTACTCATAAGTTTAGAGATTTTTCATAACATTTATCTAAAAGAAAGAAAATTAGCTTTCAAAATATTTATAGAACCTCTTGATGCTTTTTACACGCACATACGATACAACTTAACTTAAAGTTGCACCTGTGCTTTTTTTCCGTGATATCGATCAAGTACTTTGTAAATAAATACTTTTTCTCTCCATTATGTGATATCATTATAGTCTGTTTTCTCTGACTCCTAATATCGGAGAAATAGGCTATCTGAACTTCCTGGATAAATGAAAATCCATATCGGTTAAATCATTAACAATGAAAATGTCAGAGATGTGTTTTTGGTTTCAAACAAAATGTGTTTCTCTATAGAAAGATGGCTGAAAAGTCATGTGAAATAATATATTGCTTCGATATTTTTAGTAACATAATGAATTCAGATAAATGATGAAGGGAATATGATATGATGTAGATATATAATTTCTAACTAATGCTTAAGCAAAAAAGTTTCGAAAAAATTAACTCGTTCTGTAATTAATGACGTCGAAATTAGTTTAGTTTTAAGTACTTTTTGGAACAGATTCATATCGATTTATCAAAATATAATTTAAGATTTAGATATTGAAAATGATTAGAGCTATTAATGCTATCGTCAATATCGATGATATCGATATAAAAATTTCACCTATAACGATTAAAATATTTTTTCTCATCCAAAATGTATTGTTTATGCAAATTAAAAGATATAAAAGATTAAAAGTGTTTGATAAGTAGTTATTTTATAATAGAGCAACGGCGTACAATTGGCTAAGGAAAAGATATTTTGCAAAATGAGCATAACCACACATTTCATTAAAAGTTTGTAATAATATGTATGGACTCAAAATATAAATAAAGTTGATGAAAATACATTATTATTTCAAACAGCAAAAACTAAGGCAAACATAAATCAAGTTGATAAACGTAAAATATAATGTCCATAAGTAACAATTAATGTGAGGCTTTAATTGGTACAAAACAGTTAATGTTAGGCTAAATCACTTTAATTGGTACGTATGTTTAATTTCTATCATAACTTATTTTCCTATTTTGTTACATAAAATAATTCTGAAAATTACAACTTAATTGAAATACATTATCTTGCAATGATTAGGTAAAAAATCTCATCAATACAAAATCTCAGATATAACAGCATTTGACAATTCTAGGGATGATAAAATTTTAAAAAAAGTCTGTTAGTTTTCCTAAAACACGATGAATAAGAAAGAAAATAAAGAGAAAATGTTTATAAAAAAAGTTCTTTGTAAATCGTTTTTAGATTTCATTAATTTCAAATTGGGGGTATTAGCAAATTTTGTTTATTTACACACACACACACACACACACACACACACACACACACACACACATATATATGCTATATAAACCAGCTGTAGAAAAACATCTTTGAGTAGTTAGTTGTTTTAAATTAAAATACATATTGGCAGTCTAAAATATTCTTGGGGAGAATTATAAATACATAACGAACATTTTTATTATTTTTTATGTCACATAAAATGCTTTTTTTGCTTTCTAATTAATAAAAAATGTATGAATTTTATAAATTGTTCACAAATTTAAAAATAACTATATAAATTATATTGAAATAAAAAATACAATTAAATGGAAAATAAATCAATTTTTATATTCATTTGGGTGTAGAGATCGATTAAGAAGTAAAAATGAATAGTTACTAAGGAACCAAAATAAAATTCCGCTCCAGTTCGGAATCGTTTACCGTTCCGCTGCTGCATTAGTTCGAAATCCTGTCTGACAGGTGCTTTATATGTAAAGCTGTTTTTTTGGAGTTATTTCTCCTGCAATTGTTTTCATCATTTGAACCTAGTTCATTTGGATTCGTTCTTATGGAAATGCTTCCTCTCGATCCATTCTTATTTTATTTGATTTCGTTCGTTAATTCTTATTACATTTTCTGCTCTTTGCGGTGGGCACTTATCAGAATCTCATTGGTCATCTCCTTAGATAATGAAAGGAATTTGTGTGGATAGGGGCAAGGGCTGTATATCACTATCCCCGTGCATCAGCAAAGAGCTTCCACAGTTCGGGACGAGTGGTGGTGGCGAATATTTGTTTGCTTTCAATACGAAAACGGACCTCTGAGTCGTGTAAAAGGGTCGACACTCTAACACTGGTTTATAGCCTTCCTTAATACTTCTTGTTTAAGACGGTTATACACCGGGGAAGACAGAGAGGATTAGCCTAGATAGATAACCTAGACAGAGAGGATAAGTAAAGAACAGATTTCTTGCGGACCACAGACTCAAGTGTTCTCACTCTGTTAGATGAACTGGCTCGAAAGTTCAGTTCATTCTTTCGATCCTCGAACCTACATGTTCAATAATGGCATTGAACATAATCTAGCACAGGATTTCTAAACCAGGAGTTCATAGACATTTTGGAACTTGGACAAAGAATTACACGAGGTGTGTCAGCGTGTATGAAAAAATAATAACTTTGTTATTTTCTGTTAATTCATTTTCGGCTGCGGGCGGTTTTCCACCCCGAGGAGGGGGAGAGAGTTGATTGGGTGACTTTCATGCGGCAGCGTTGTTTCGAAGACCAACCAGGCTGAAAAGACTTCTTTTCTGGCCAGTTAAATGAGGCATTTTAACTTCTAACGTTTTTGTAGAAGAGAGTCGCCGAAGATTGATCGCTAATTAGAAACGACAAGAAAGCTGTTTGTGAAGAATTTCATAATTTTGAGCCACATTCAAGTGACAAGAACAACAGGTTAGCTGACTTCCCACTGTATTAACTAAATTCCATTGGATTAACGAGCCTAATTTCTGCTAAATGACGAGTGTTCAGTATTATTAGGACTCGAAGGCATGATTTGATTGAAGCATTGCCGGCCACTTACTGGCAACGATGGCCTCTCGACAAGATTCTTGATGCTAGAATACTTGTGAAAGGAATTTGTGACCTCTTAAAATATGTAAACCAATAATTTTTTCTTAGTTTTTAGCATTTATTACTGTTGATGAAGACAATTTTGAACTAATATTGTAAACTTTATTGTAATGTTGTATTTATTACTACAACTTTAAGTGAATCAATTATGTTTTATTTCCCGTTAGTTCCTTGTACATAAATTTGTTGATTGCTTCCATTCATGTTAAACAAAATGCTTCTTACTGTGTGTCTTCTAATTTATTAAATTTTGTTCCATGAGTTCTGAATCTCGATGTATTTACGTAATGTTTAAATTTTAAAATGTATTTATGATTGAATGGCCTAAGATTCAAAATTTATTCTTCACATATTCAAACATTGTTTGATTTTCGTCACTAACTAACACGTTTTCATTAGTCCAGAGAGTTAATTCTTAATTAAACGTACATTTTAACTTCTGAAAAATTAATAAATTTAGTAATTAAAGTCTCACATTGCACATAGGTTAGAATTTAAATATGTTAGGGCTATTAAGATTTTTATTAGTCGTTTAAATTAACTGCTTTTGATAAGTATATCGAAAATAATTCCTATGTATGAAATACGCTGGTTTCCAAAAATTAAGCATAGTTTCATGAATTATAAGGAAATGTGATTAAATATTCGTGAATTTTTTAATTTAGGAAGAATTATTTGTTGAAGGAGAAACTTTGTCTTTGGGGAAAACATTTCAGTCATGGTCTTCATGCGCAAAGCAGAACGCAATCAAACCTGCTCACTCAGTATAAGGAGTTCAGATAGGTTTCGTGCAATTCATGTGCAAAATAACGTTGTTAACGATTAAACAGAATAAATGGTGGAACAAAGACGAAAACTGGACATGTTTACGAAAGTAAGAATCGTTGGAATGCTTAATCACAAGCCGAAATGTTTCGAATTCTAAATGTATCTCAGTATGCGATATCAAGACCGGCAGAGATTTCAAACTGGGGAAATGTTAATGGATGACCAGAAGCAGGTAGATCAAGAGTCAGAACTGTTCACTAAGAGGAATATCTGGCAATAGTTACGCGATGCCAGAAGAATATTTATGGTGGAGAATTGGGTTCAGTGTTCACAGGATCCCCAGGAGTTTCCTAGACAAACTGCTTACAGGGAGACTATATCATGTTGAACTCGATATGTCAGACCACCAGCAGTTTGCCTTCCCCTCACATCTACTTATAAACGCGCTCGTTCAAGCTGAAGTTTGGAACAACTATACTGGAGTTTGGGACAAAAGGCCTGTATGTTCAGTCTCCAATCTGGCTTCAAGTCTAAACACTTCTCATCAATTAAAGAACATGGAACCCATTTTCACTCTCGAACACGGGACACAGACCCACGGAAAAACATCTTTTTCCGTCAAGGGGAGTCATGATGTAGGTAGACAATATGGTGGAAGGCCAAACAGACTTCACATATTTCAGGCAGTGTCTATGACTGCTGAAAGGAACAAAAATTAAGTTTTCGAGCCTTACGTATGTTTGCCTATTTCTATGTTCATATTTTTGGATAACAATGCACCTTGTCCCCATGGGAGTCTAATCGCCAACTTGTTTGAAATGGAAAATATTCTTTCAATATTCACATAATTATCAGCTATGGTAACATTCGGACACCAATGTTAACGTATTTTTTTGTCCAAAAACTGCTACAGAGAGAGCATTAGTTATTTATAATTTTTTCTCCGAAGAAAGTAATGTTTGCATTCATACAATGTTGCTTTTTTCCTGCGTGATTTAAACTTACCGCGTACTCTAATTTAAAGGTATTTTTTTGTAAACTCAAAGTTGACAAAAGAACCTTTTGTAGAACATTCTATTATACGCACAGAAAAAACTCTTTTTTTTAAATAAAAATGCAATGCTATCAAGAAAGGTTAGCAGTTTTTTATATTACAGAAGTATTCAGTTTACTTTAGTTTTTATTAACGTCGCACATGAAGCAACACGAGGGCTATTGCCGACAAACCTCGTAATTTTGAACCACAGTCAAATAACGAGGACGACACCTGAGCTGGCACCCCCCTCTCCTAACATCCACACCAACGGGAGGTCTTTGGGCCACAACAGATTTAACGTGCATCAGTCCCGGCTACATGGCAGGTCTTTGTTGGCCAAGGATCGAACCCACGATTGAAGGAAAGTCACCGGCTACGAATCCGAAACCTTGACCACTAGGCTACCACGGCCACTACAGAAATATTCATAAGCCCATATTATATTTAACTTTATAAGATTTCAACTATTAATGCGTATTTCTTAAGAACGTTTCTCAAGCATACAGTTGTGCATTTTTTCATTGTGAATGTTTTTCTTGTGAAAATAGAATTTATAATGAGTTTTATACTTATTTCGTGATTTAAAACTATTATATTATTTATTAATATTAAAACGTCAGCTTATATATTTAATATATAATATGAAATGTGCAATCCCAAAAAAATATAAGGTTTTGTGTTTTCTGAAATAAAAAAGTTATATTTTTGTAACATCTGATACATTATTTGTATACATTTTTAATTGCTATTACGAGTGAAATTTGTAATACAGACGTTTCCCTAAATATTAAGTGTTAAATACCTTCTAATTAAAAAATCCTTGCAAATATTAAAGCTAGGAAGCTAGGAAAGTATTTAAGCATCATTTTCCATTTCTTCATATTATTTAAAATATAATTCTTTAAAGAAATGCTTACTTTTTGCTTAGAATACCTTATTTATTCATTTCTTCTCGTTAATCCTACAATTAGCTGCAACGAAACAAAGTGTTTCTGTAGGTATCATGAAAACAAGAAACATTTATCCACTCTTGCCTAGCCAAAGAAAGTGCAATTTAATACAGCACAGTTTACTATCTGAAATTCTCTCATTAAATAAAAGCTCGTCTAAAGCATAAAGAAATGCTTCTTCAGGGAGCAACAAAAGGCTATAGATCCCTTACAAAAGGGATTCCTGTTGTTTTCCCAATCAAGTCTAGGATAACAGAGTGATCTAAATGCAACATTTGCATTTTTTCACCTACCAAAGGAAATTACCTTTCATCTCCAAGGAAATTCTATTATAATACTTAAGAAAAAAAGAACATAGATAGCGTAAGCATCGTATAAATTCTAATTTTAGCTTTGAAATAATTTTAGTACCATCTTTGTTTATGTGTTGGTACTTTTAATGTTACATTTTAGATAGTTTCGCAACGCTTTCCTAGCATTATTTAACTCCATTAACATCGGAAATTTTAATTAAATTGTAAATAAGGTCACAAATACAACTGAAGTGACACCAGAAAAATATAAACAATAGTTGATGATGTCCTATTACCCGTCTCGTCTGTCATCTTAAAGTTTACTTTAATCAAAAGATCGAAACTTCTCCTTAAGTTCAAACACAGACAAAATAATTAAAATAATCAATTATATCCAAAATAAGTTTCATAAACCCTCAAATAAGGGGGATGTTCTTCGCAGTTAAGTCCTCATCCTCGAGTACTTACAACTTCCAAAATCTATCAAAGAATACGCTTTACGGAATACGATGCGAGTACATCTTTTCATTGCTCCGACAACTTTGAGTTCTAATCTCAACAACTCCATTATACTCGCCAGAAGACTTTTACGCACATCACACAAACAATATTCTTATTATTCTCTTATATTTCAGTTTCTCTTCCCTTTTTTCAATATATTTTATACAATTTATATATGAACTTTGCTTTGCATAAGTCGAAGTTGAATTGGTTGAATCAAGTAGCGTTCAGAAAAAGTCCAAAAGGACAGTTGAAGGGATATAGAACATCTTTCTTGTTTATGATTCGGTTATCAGGCAAACTTCACTAATTTTGTAAGATGTTACAATTTCATATGTGCACATTAGATTTTATTGTAATTTGAATTTTACAATGTTGCATTTTGTGGATCTTTAAAATGTTATATTTTGAGCACTGAGATCGCTTTTTCTTTTATGATTTGTTAGTGTATTGTATAATTCTTTTTATTTGTTTGTTTGCAAGTTTAATCTCTCAGTGAATAAATCAAGTAAACACGCATATTGTTTTTCACTTCTTCATATTCGACCTTCCTTATGTACAAACAGTTGAATTACTAAAAAATATCTTAATTGTTATTAGTTTATTATTCCACCGTTGATTCATAAATTAAGTTATCTTCACGAAAAAAAGATATTTGCCAGTTCGGCGTCATTGTTATTTACTTATAAATGATATATTAGATAATACCCTGTTATCTAGATAACATTCGGTTATCCAACATTATTCCGTTTTTCCACCTTCTAAACACTATCTTTTGATCATTCAATTTAACTGTTAGCTCACTATTAAATATCCATCTATTAAAAATTCAACTACCAATATTAATACTCCAAATATTATTTACTTGAACCAACATTCAACTCAAATTTGAATTGATTCTTACTCGAGAAATATACATTTAACATATACCTGCTCTTGTCAATAATATTTGAGGTTTTCAATAATAATAGTGGCTGCGATAGTCTAGTAGAGTTATGGTCTCGAACTTGCTGCCGGTGGTTTCCATCCAGTCATAGGTTCGAACCATGATGCCACTTAAGACCTACTGTGTAGCTGGATTGATGCACGCTAAATATATAGAGGCTCAAGGTCTTCCCATGGAGTAGTGTGGAAGTTAGGAGAGAGAGTGTTAACTCAGGTGTTGTCTTCGTCACTTGAGCGATGTTCGAAATTACGAGGTCCGTCGCCAATAGCCCTCGTGTTGTTCCTAATGCGACGTTAATAAAACCAACCAACTGAAAATAATAACACATTATAAACACAGACAATATTGTATATTTTAGCCCGCCATTGTTATCGAGTATATTTAAATTTGTTAGTTATTATAAAATTGATAAATTATTAATCAATTTTTAAGACGAAAACTCTTCGAAATAACTATTAAGAATAAAAAAAAAAAAAATAAAAAAAACTGGAATATCAGGATGATGCTCTAAAATGAAATTTATTGAAATGCATCAAACAATCCATTCGTAGAAAATATATTGGAGAATAATGCGAAAACATATCGAGTGCCGCAGTGGAAAAAAAAATCAGGAACTAAAACTTGGAAAATGCTTTAGAAAGGAATTGTTTTCCGTGTCGGAATAATCGATCAACTTTTCTCAAATCCGAGAGTTGTCATAGAAACCGGATACAAAGAAGTTTAAATCCACTTTTCCTCACCACAACAACATACTGCGAGGAAAACACATTGCTGAAATATTTTATTTCCCTTTTTTCAATACTGTAAACATTCTAAAATGTTCAGTTGATGCGCAAGAAAAGGAATTTGTTTTTCTTCGGGGAAGCGGGGGAATATTTATGCTTTTAAAGATTTCTCTTAGCAAACAACATAGATTTCCTATGAATCTAATCTATAAGAGGTATAATGAGGTATTTTGATGTTATGTTTACATTACATATAATGAGTATAAATTTTAAAATAAACTGTTTGAATAGCATCAGAAAAATTCATTTCAAAATGTTATATTGTTAATACATTATTTGATACAGTACCTTAATTTAAATGTATGTAAATTTCGAATGGATTTACATTTTAAATGGTGGAAAAATTTCAACAACTGTTGTGAAGCTTCCAGCTCTGGACAATTTCGAGGAATTCAGTGCCATAACAATTTTATATACTAAAGGCTTTCGCTTAGTATTATTTTGAGCTCGTAAACATATTGATCTTTTAATTGTGAACGTTATCTTGTTCAATTTCAAATTACAGCTTCAAATCCGTACCTATATATAAATTTGAATGCAAAGGCGTATTCGGAAGATCAAAATAATAAAGGAGGTTTCTGTATAAGATTTCGTTACCCACTAATTATAGTAATTATTTTTAAAATATTTAATAAAGTAAAATAAATGTTATTAAAAATCTCTAGATATAAAAATGATTTAACAAATAAAAGTGAGAAACTGAACAGAAATATTATTATTGTTTCGAAAATAACATAAATATTATATTATTTATAATATTACTCTCAAATTGCATAATATTTTCAATTATTTAAATGTTTGTTAAAACTCATCAAATAAGACATAAAAAATACTTTAAAAATAAAAGTGAGGGATCAAACAGAGATATCATTCTCTCTTTTGAGTGAATTTCATTGTTTTCCAATAAATTCGGTTGTCGAAATTTGAAACAGATAGATATTCTAAGGGAATATAATTACGTTCACGCATTTGAAATGGTTAGAAATATTTTAAATGCTTCTCTTTTACAAATTTAAGCGTTTTATTCTTTACATATATATATATATATATATATATATATATTATCAGGTAGGAAATACACGCAAATCTAAATAAAGGGCAAGGGAAAGAATCTCAACAGAAGAGTTTATTAATAAAAATAATTAGAATTAATTAATTAAAATTTTTGAATAAATGGTGAATCAAAATAAATTAAATACTAAGTTCAACAACAGGAAGTTGAAAAACTATCTCGAATCTACAGCTTTGCGTGAAGTATATATATACGAAAAGGATGAAATTCACTTCAGTTCGTGCTTCCCTGCAGAAGTTCTCGTGAATAATTATGACTCACTGATAAACTTCTATCGACCATGGTCAAATGCAATCTGCGGGTCGAAGTTTAATAGGATGCGACGAGTGAATGAATATAGATTTATGGTACAAGAGCTGAATCGAGGCCTTGCGCCATTCCCAGAAAAAGAGTATCGCTATATTTCCACACTTATGGAAAGATGCAGTTCTCCGCTGCAGTCTGATCTGACTTCTTGTAACAGATCTCCTTGAAAATTTATGCATCTCATCAGTTTGATTAATTAGGTTAGATAAACCTCAGAACGTGGACCACATCCCTTGAACTTCGGTGTCTACTGAGGGTCGGTTTTCTTCCTTACTTTCTACTTCATACATCCCATCAGATAATCGTCGAGTTATTCTATACGGTCTAATATAACGTCTTATTTAAGAGCTTCTCGAATAGTCTAACTTTTCATAGTATTTGTGTTATTTTAGTTTTGAATTTTAAAAATTAATAAGCATTCTTGTATTTATTTCGCATAGTACTTAAATAATTTTATGATTTTTTTACGCTATAACACTTTGTAAGTTTTAAATTTTTATTAGATTTTAAACTTGAATGGCTTTTGGTTTTTGTCATGATTTTTATTCTAATAATTTCAAATATCTGAAAAATTTATTTATAATTTAATAGTTCTAATACTTTTATTTTAATTTTGACTATTTGTTACTTATAATTTTTTTTTATTTAAGTATAATTTTACTTACATGTTAAATTGATGCTTATTTGATATTTAATAATTAACAAAAGCAGGCTAAAAATTTTGACACGTCCAATATGTATGTATATATTTATATATACACGTATGTATTATTACATTATCGAATTAATAGTTCTCTTCCTGACTTTTGAGACTCCATTTGCTTGCGAATCTCGATCTTTAAACTAACATTTTCTTCTCTTATTTTTAGATCCTCTTTTTCATTAATTATTTGTTATTGCGGAATATTTTTCATTAATGCTTGTACTAATTTCTTTTAGTCCTGCATACCTTTTCGAAGGCATGTGTGATAAATCATGAATTAATGGTCACTTTTGCCTTGTAGGTAATTAAATGAAAATACTGCTCTTTTTACTGCTCCAAATTATTGGTTATTAATATGGTACACGACGCCTTTAGTAATTAGCTATTTTTATATAATTAGTTAAATAAAAAGATTTCTTATATATAGTTTTTGTGATTATCGTACATAAGTACTTTTTGTGATTA
Source organism: Nephila pilipes (assembly GCA_019974015.1). NCBI lineage: Eukaryota > Metazoa > Arthropoda > Arachnida > Araneae > Nephilidae > Nephila > Nephila pilipes. The sequence goes on from BMAW01113653.1 coordinate 706,303, forward strand.
TCGTATATATGTACGACTTCTGAAAAAATAAATATATATTTCCTTATATATTTAAAGTATTGCATCTTAAATGAAAAAAAAAAACTCTCTCTCTCTCTTTTGTAAAAATTCTAACTCAAATATATCCTAATGTAAACTATTTTTTTTGTAAAAATTGTAAATCAAAGTATAGTATATTTGCCAAAAAAAAGATTAATTTGTACTATTTTCTTACTTTTGACAGTTAAACATGTTATAGTATTTTGAAAGGTATTTACCAACATATTTAGATTAATGTTTAAATTGTTATTGTTACGTAAATCGTAAAATATTTCTGTTTGTGGCTTTCGTGTTTCTGTTCCCAATGATTCAGAATCCACCACTACGCGGCGCTGGGAATGCCACACGCGAGGAAGGAGAAAGAGAGTTTGGGTACGAGGCAGTTGAAGGTTTTGTTAGCATGGGAGCAGTAACATTAGGCCTCCGTTGGAGGGCTACAAGCCTTTTATTCCCTTAATAAAGTTTTTGGGATGCTTTAATTGTCGTGATTCCTTTCATTAGATCTTCGAACTTTAAGCAAATATTACAGTAGCACTTGTAATACATAGAGCAGGGCTGCAAGACTTCAACCCGCAATGGCGTAATATATTACTAATTCAAATTTTAGAATTAAAAAATTAGTCTAGTAAAAGAAGATAAAATGTAATATTTATTATGAATTTTTGTAAAAACATCTTTCTCACTTTTTAATCCTATTTAAGACGTAAAGAAAATTCGAAGTTGCATTTCAATATGCGAAAAGCTAATTTCCATATTTATTCAGTTAAACTATAATAATTCGATGGAAATAAAAGCACTTTAAAAGCTTTTCGCTGGCTACAGGTCACTGAGATATCTTCGATAAGGAAAAATGTTCTTATTTTATGCCAAGTTTATTTAAATCTTGCTTTTTAAAATGAGAAGATTGTAAATCATTTAAACATTGAGAGATCTGTATATTTATGCATCCGATTATGTAAAAAATCACACTAATATACATAAATAATTGTGAATGAGTAATTAATAACAAATAGTTGTACTTACTTGCGTGAGTCAAATGCGTATTTACCATTAGTTAAATCTTTCAGAATTCCTTATAACTTTAGAAAAATTTGCTGAGTACTTATTAATTCAGCATTCTATTCACTGATAGTAACATTCTATTCACTCATAGTAAGCATCTAAAAATTAATTTTTTAAAATTCGAATTCCTCTTTAATTTAATACGAATATTGTGAAGTTTCTTAACTTCGAAGAAACTGCATTAAAATAAATTACGTTCACTGTACAAGAAATAGTTTAGCTTTATAATGTGCAAAATATCAACTCTATAGATAGAACAAATTTTGCCGAAAGTGTACCGGAATTCTAATAATAATGATAATAATAAAAGAAAAAAAAATCACATTTTGTAAAAAACAGATATATTTCTCTAAGGCGAGACACGTTTATTTACAATTTTCTAGCATTCCATTTATGTAAATCTCCTAAATAATACATCAATATAATCAACGATGTTTCTTCATTTTTAACAGAAAATTTCTTAAAAGAAGTCAAGTTTGAAGCACATATCAAGATATCTCAGTTATCTCATTTCTAAAAAGCGTGGTTCGCTTTTTCTCTCACCTGACATTTAAATTATATTTTAGGCAAATAATATTTAAGAAACCAATATCATGTGCAGGAAAATTGAATATTACACATCATTTTACAGCTCATCATTTACTAAGTATCAAATTTAAAATATACTAAATTCGATACTTTGCGAATTTTGAACTGTGAAATGAAGTGAGTGAGAAAATGATATGTTTTGAAAATAGTTCACAAATACAGTCATTCATATTTTTCTCATTTGAGATTAATACAGGATATTTAAATAAATTTTAAAGATGGATTATAGCAGGTATATTTAAGTTCATTAAGATTTATGTCTGATACTATACATACATTGAAAGTTATAATTTTATTTACAACTTACATAATAAACTAAATTGATGAAAAAAATTAATGCACCTTAATCATTAACGATTTAAGTTGGGCTTAAATCAAAACAATTAACTGTTCGAATTATGCTGCTCAATATTATTTTCTAAATGTTACACGAAAACATTTCGGTTTATCCATTCAAATGAAATACACTTACAAGGTAAGCAATGAGATAACCTCTTCATACCCACAACGGTTGACAAAGAATCCTGCATTTTCAGAAGCCTCATAACTAATTAAAACTATTTTAAATGTTTAACTAGTTCAGCTCTTGACTTGCATCTTATAAGTTAACATTAAAGGTTACTTAATGTGATTCAACCATTCCTCAGAATTAATGCATAATGGCGATAACTTCAAGGGAGAGACAAACAGCCTGAGGTTACTAAAATGACTTTCATTGTACCACATATGTTTTACATTTGAGATTATTCTATTCATTTGAATTCTGGCTTCAATTTACTTGATATGAATTAGAAATGAAGTCGGAAACAGATCTTAATTTAGAAGCGACGGCATCGCTTTGATTGTTTTCCACACACTGAGATTTAGCTTTAAGTAATTTATATACAATTGCAAAACTGATAAAATGGAATAAATTATGCATTTACATTTCAAATTACTTTCAAGTATAGAAACACGCGAAAGATTTCAATTTCTACGCGTAAAATCAATGTTTATTGAATGAAACGAATTGAAAACATAAATTCTGATGATTACATTTATGGAAAATAACTGCCCAAAATTGGCTTTAAATTACTTGTTTATCATGCGAATTCGATGTTGAAGATAGTATTTATTTAAAAGTTTTGAAGATATTTATTGGTTCCGATTAACGAATTAACTTTTTTCAAAGCTAATACTTTTATTTGTATTATAAAGGATATGCTCACGAAATATTCAGATTCCAAATCCCCGTAATTAAATAGAATAATTTTAATTTTTTCTTTTATTTTTTTTTGATGTATTCATATTAAACGTTTTCAATGAAATCTAGATTTTTTCAAAAAAAATAATAACGTGTGAAATTTGGTAAAAGTAATTATACAGACATTCTAAAATATTTATAAATGTGCAACTTTAAATGTGTTTGATTAGTCTCCTTTATGAGTTAATGCGCTTCTTACAGTTTATTCTTTTTATGTCTTTAATGTATAGTAGTTAGATAAAGGAAAAGAGTCACGTAATGTGCCTTATCTATGATAAATGAGTTATGTTTAAAATTCACATCTTTATTTTAAGAAACGCGTGACATAGGGGGGTACAGATTTCAATTAAATTAGGGTTTCCCACGAAATCTGATTGATAAAGGATTTTCGAACCTTTCTCGACTAGGGAAACTTGATGCAGCGATGGGGCTCAGTTCGGAAGATTCTAGAAGCGCTCGAAAAGAAAGAATAAAGAAAAATAAGGTAAAGTAAAAGTATAAAAGGTTGTAATGGTTACTGTGCATGCCCTTTTAAAGGACAAATGAAACCCCTGCCTAACTTAAGAAAAGTCCCACCCCCTCCAGAAAAAAAAGTGTTGCACCTCGCGCTTCTTTGGCTGAAATTAATAAGAGATTAAGTTGGAAAAGACCAGGATGAGAATAAAATTTCTGGGTAAAATAAGTAACTACATGCCTAAAGGTACAGTATTTACTCTGAATCATATAGCTTCATCACAACTGAGAAATTTTCAATGCCTGAAAACGATTATGTTAAAATAAGTTTTTTCTTTTTACCTTTAAATAGAAAAATGAATACTAAATAAAAATTTTAAACAACTGTATTGAACACATAGCTGATTTGACTTGCATAAATGTATCAAAATACTGGTATTTAGTCTTGCAGCAATTATAAAAATTTAAATTTTGGCAGATTAATTAGCCAAATCTGCATTAATGCAACACAATCTTCCACGTATTACTGAACAGATAAAATGTAAGTTAAGGCAAAATTTCATCTTATAAGTAAGAAACGTTCTTGAGAAATAAAGGAAAGAACAAAATATTATAAAGCAGAACTAAACTTATATATATATATATGTATGTATGTATACACATATACTGAATGTTTATCGCTTTACAGAACAAAGGAGAGAGAAATTATATACGAGATTCAATTTATTCCATTCCACTAAATATAATCTAAATCTATTACTGATTTACTCTGCTATAAAAATGCAACACCGCTAAGACATGTGAGAATATCTAATACTGAAGGTAACAAAGCATCTTCACGTACCCACCTCAAAAAGAAAGAAAAAAAAATTCTCGCATTTGATCTTGTGCATCGTATGTTTGCATATTTTAATGCTCGAGAGACTTCGTTGTTAAGGGAATTCTTGAGATGAAGTCTCGTACCGAGCTCAATGGATTGAAAAAGGGAAGTGTGCAGGAAAGTTCTGAAGTATTTATTCGTGTTTCATTAAAACCATAAAACTGTGAATTTCAGTTTCTATCGTATTAAAGCGCCTTACTTTATTTTAAAGTAACACAAAAATGCATTTCGTTTAATATCTATAATAATATTTAAATATACAAATTATTATGAAAAGTGTGATGTTAAAAGAAATTCTTTGATATTATAAAGGAATTTTCTCTTATACGAATATTGTTCACTAATTATTTAGCAAAACGCGTAGCAAATAGTTATCAGAGTGCTGCTATTAAGAACGTAATTAGCAAAATACATGCAATGATTCAATTTAATTTTGTAATAAATTCACTAAAAATAATTTATATATTCCCTAATTTTCCCATTCTCTTACTCAAAAGTAAAGATTTTATTCCTATTTTCGGACCCAATTCCAAATTAATCTTTTATTTATTAAATAACGGGCTAAAAATCTGTTGAATCAGCTTTCACAAAGTCATTCGGAATTAATCTCTACTAGACGGATAGACGTCATCACTATCCTTCATTATCCCTTCATCTTATACCTCGTGATTTGGAGAAATCCCTAGATATCCCTAACTATTAAATAGACTGTACGGTAAAAATTCGCTCTCTTTCGATGTAACTGAAATAATGAAGCTGCATCTTTTGCCTTACCAGCACCAATTTGAATAATATATATACTTATTGCTTCTTTCAGCAGAAATGAAAAAATCACCTTGAATTTTGAAAGTCGCATGTTTTCTTAGTCATCAATCTTTAAAGTCCTTTTAAATTAAAATGAATTTTATACATACATAATGGGAAGGAAATAAAATCTTTAGGAATGTCTTTTATTTCTAAAATGAAGTTTAGCGAATTTTTCCATTAATTTATTAGTGTTATTCAACTGAGTGTTCCTTTCTAGTAGTGTAAAAACAAAAAAATGCTCTTATTTGGGGACGATTTTGTGCAATAATTTAACGTTATATTTAGAAAATAACATTACATACAAAAACAATTCTTATATATATATATATATATATATATATATATATATATATATATACTGAAAATTTAAGAAAGAATAATTTAAAATAATTAAAAAGACAAAAAACCAGAAAGAAATGTAACAATGAAAGAAAAATAAAAGAAAATATGGAACCCAGCAAGTCAAAAAGCAATATCGGGCTGAGGACCGATTAAGCGGGGTTAAACTAGTTTAATGGTACCAACCTTCCCCCTTTGCGACTTGGTAGGCTGAATTAGGAAATCCAAATTGCAAAAAAGTTCATGATTAAAAGATGCAAACAAATTCAGCGATAAAATCTACAAAAATAAAATCTATAATTCCTGGTAGGCTGAATTGGGAAATCCAAATTACAAAATAGTTCAATGATTAAAAAATGCAAAAAATTTCAACGATAAAATTTACAAAATAAAATCTATCATTCTAAAAATTATCAACAGATCAAAATATAAAAATTACTTACAAAATTCAAAGAAATGAAGATTCAAATATGTGAGTAGTAAGACGGAATTTTCTTTAAGCTTCAAGATGTATATCACTTACTCAAAATGAAAAAATATAAAACATCATCACCATATAAATTGAAAAAAGATTTAAATCATTGTTTGATTGGTAATAAAATGTAAAAGGATGCAAACAATTGGTTGGTAATAATTTGTATGGTAAAGGAGTATAACGGTCCAGAGAGAGAGTAAAAATGTAAGCTGTGTAAATGTAAATAAATAGATTCTTCACGGCTAGACCACTAACAAGCCGACTTTGTGGACCTATTGTTGTGTGGTGGATTTGAAATTGGATCACGATTCGCAAAGATGTTTAATATATTTGTGATGTATATAAGTATTTAAGAAATTTATTGGATAATCATGATCCAAACAGTTGTTGAAGAATTTTTTAATGTTATTAAATTTGTCTATTTTATGTGTGGTTAATTTGTTATTACGTAATAAAAAGCCCAATAAAATATTCCTATAAATGGATCTGTGTAGATTACTGTTCCAAAAAGGGATTTTAATTACATTGAATTTGAATCTCTCTCTTTTATCAAAAATATTACTAATAAGTCTATTGTCAACTATTTGCAAATCGAGATCTAAAAATTCTACTGTATTTGAATTAAGATTAGTTTTTAATAATTTGAGGTAATTAGGGTAAAATGAAATATTTGGTTTGAAATCCTCAGTTTTACCTAAAATAATTAGATCATCTATGTAACGAAAAAGAAAGTAAGAATCATTATCAATCTGTTTTAATTCATAAAAATGTAAATAAAAATTGGCCAGACAATTACTAGCTGGACCTCCCTGAGGGAGACCCTGAATTTGTTTATAGAGATTCTGACCAAAAATTATAAAATTCTCTTGTAATACAAGTTTAACGAGAGTATTGAATTTTTCCTGTTTTATTGTTTGATTTAAATGATATTTATTGTATAAAATTGCAAGAACCTTAATTAAATCTTGAATATCTATTGAGTTAAAAAGGTCTTCAAAATCATATCCATGTATAGAGAATACCTCTTGTTCCTTCATGTTTTTGACAATTTCAAAACTATTTTTAATAATAGCGGTATTCTCAATATTTTCAATAGATTTTTGAAGAATGGATTGAAGAAGTTTGCCAGATTTAGTGATATAGGTGTTATATCCATTCGTAATACTTCGAAATTTTACAGGATTTTTGTGAAATTTTGGCGTTAAGAAAATGTAAGGAAATTTAATGTTTGTAAGGTGTAAACCCACCTTCTTATTGAATGCCAAAAGACGATTATTTATTTCTCTGTTACTATATTTGGATAACTGGAAAGTATTATTATTCATTACATGTTCACTCAATAATTTATGATAGTAAAATTTGCAAATAATTGCATAATTTGCAGGAACCTTATCTACATAAACGATAACAAAATCCTTCTGCAAATCATCTATATCAAGTTTTAGATCTTTAATTGTAATTTCCCTATCCACTTTAAAATTCAAATATAGAATTTTCTTCAAAACACATGTCCTAAATTCATCAAATGCCTCAATTGGCAAACCATATTTAATTGCAACCTTAAGAATAAAATTGTCAATATCATTAGTAATTTGTTTTCTCACTACAAAGTTACTATTAGTAATCATGAGCCTGAATCCAGTTCCTTTATTCATGAAACCTCTCAATAAATCGCTTTTAACGATGTTCATGTTTCCCGTAACAACATGTTGATGGAATGAATCAACATATTGTTTGTAATCTTTGCATTTACACACTTGTGGTGTTTGTGACTCTGAAATATTATTGTAATTAAAAATAGATCTACCTAGTTTTTTATTGTACTTAAAAGCTCTTTTTATCCTGATATTTTTAATTGGAAATAGAGCCATGTGTTTTTGAAACACACCAGAAAAATTAATTTTATTAAATGATTTATTCATAAATAGAAAGGTGCAATATTCTGTAATATATTTTTCATCAATATTAATATCAATTTTCATTTTATGGCAAAGATATCTACATATATCTCCAATGATATGAAATCCTTGAGAATTCGGAATATATATATATATATATATATATATATATATATATATATATATATATATATATAAAACGACGCACTAAGAACGAGTTGTCAGATGGAGACAAAAATGGGCGGATAGGAAAAATATGTACAGAATAGAAAATGATTAAGATTTCAGAAAAATTTAATGATTTATTTCACAGATATAGAGTAAGTAGAGTTCAATAAGATGTTGACCCACCTCTAGCCTGAATGCAAGCTGCCACACGACGTGGCATAGGGTGATAAAGCTCCCTGATGGTCTCCTGCGGTATTTCGTTCCAAAATTGAACCAATTGTCGGGCTAGGTTATCAACATTTCATGGTGGATGCAGTCGCCTTCCATCATATCCCAAACATACTTTATTGAAATGAGATCTAGAGATCTGGTTAGCCAAAGAAGAGTTTGACAAGCTGTAAGACAGTTCATAGCAACATGTGCTATATGTGGTCTGGAATTATCTTGCTGAAAAATAAGGCCAGGATACTGCAAAAGGAACGGTAGCAAAACATGTCTCAGAATGTTGTTGATGTACTGCTGTGCTGTAAGTATGCCTCTAATGACGATTAATGGGGTTCAGCTATCAAGGGAAATGGCATCTCAGACTGTAACTCCTGGTTGTCAGGCGTGCAATAGTGAAAGCAGGATCGGCATGCTCCCCTGGCCTCTCCCGGCACATCTTCCGGTCAAGACATAGTTGGAATCGGGATTCGTCGCTAAACACTATACGTCCCCAGTCAGCCTCATTCCAGTCTGATGGAGCTAAGCACCACTGTAATCTGGCTCGACAGTGTCCAGGCATGAGTGGCAGATAACGTAGAGATCGGTACGAGCGTAGATTTCGCTCTATCCGCCTTCGGTGAAGGGTCATGAGGGACACTCGGTGCGGGTCGCACGTCTGATATTTGATAACGATGAATCAGGTTCTGTGACAGCTGATCTGACAATCACTCTGTCCTCTCCATCTGCTGTGGCCCTAGGTCGACCGCTACCATCATGACGCTGAAATTGTCTATTGTCCTCCCATTTTGGCAGCATCTTCTAATCCCCGCATCACTTCGACCCATATGATGAGTGATTCTCCGATTTCCCAACCTGCCTCTTGATATCCAATGATACGACCTCTTTCAAACTCTGACAGTTGCTTGTAATGAACTCGAATCCTACGGCGAGGTATTTTTTCAGTTGTTTACAGGAATCTTAAACCTCAATGTTACAGAAAATGTGACCATCAGATTGACAATCGCTTCTTATATACGAGTGCGCAGTTCTGATTGGCTGTTCCAAATGTCTTTGCATACGGAATTTCATTAAAATCGGGCAACTCCTTCTTGGTGCGTCGTTTTTTTTAAAGTTGTATTAACATCTCATTCGATTCATTAAAATCTCATTTTCCTTTCATAAAATTAATCAAAAGTAATACAATTCATATCTTGTCAATGTAAGATACTTTACACATGTTTTTCAAACAAGCATTAAGTAATTAAAATGTTGAGATGAGAATTCTCTTTTATTTATCTACAATGAAGTGTATGAAAAAAAAAATGATTAAATGCACAAAAAAATCATGAAAATCAAATCAACGTAGAGTGCTCGCTATTTATTTTACTTGAAGCCTTCTCAAAAGACGAGACTTTTATGACTTCCAAAACATAAAAAAAAGTGATTTCTATCACTTGTAGGTATAAATTCTGTGTTGGAGTGTCCAGAAATTCCTGAGGGACACTTAAAATCTGTTCCACTTGAGTGCTTTCCCAAGAGTTTCTTGGTCTCCGAAGATAAGGTCCCCGTGCATCGATTACACGGCGTCTTCATCTGAGAAGTAATGACTGAACACAAAAGCTCTTTGTTTCTTAATGGATTCTATGTTAGCCATGAGATGTATTCGACTTTCAATGCAACACAATGTAATTTTTTTTTAAAAAAAAGTTAATTCGGAAATAAATATATAATACTCCTCTTTAGTAGTAAAACTTTTATTTTAACCGAAACTTAGTTATGTATTTTTAATACTTTTAAATGAAAATAGATCGATTTTACGAAACAAATATGCGTTACAACCTATAACAATGAAAATACTCAGATTATTAAAATGGTCCATTTCAATGTTACATTACCTGTTGGTTTTACATTTAATTAGCAATCCTCATATTTGTATATACTATATATTTGTATATATATAGGATATTGATGGTCTACGGTCATAGTCAGGAGTTAACTGACTGGAAATGTTCGAGTCTAGACGGATTTTCGAGTATGTAGAATCCATTAAAATCCAATTGTGATAGTGATTGTTTATTAACGTCGTAATAACTTATTATGTCGTATGACGTTGTAGTAATTGTTTATTATCTATTGCTCTCCAACGAAAGTTCTGAAGAGCAACACGAAGTATATTGTTGACGGACCTTGTAATTTGGATCGTCGGTCAAGTGACGATGACGATACCTGAGCAGGCACCTCTCTCTCCAAACTTCCACGCAACACCAATGACTATTAAGAATCTAAATGTCCAACAAAATATTATAAAGTAACCAAAAAAGTATTAGCACATTCAAATTTATCATATTACGCAAGCTCATAGAATGGGGTTTGTGTATACACAAGGAAATTAGTCAAAATAAAGGGAGACACACCTTCTTAAAGAATTTAACACATTCATTACAACGAAACAACAGCGTTGTAATTATTTGGTATAAACCCTTTTTCGTGTTTATTTTTTTTCAAATAGTTTTCAACATTTTAGTGTGGTTGTGGTAGCCTAGTGGTCATGACCGGAGATTCACGGATGGCAGTTTTCGTCGAGTCGTGGGTTCGAACCTTGATGCCTCAAAAGACCCGCCGTGTAGCCGGGACTGATGCACGTTAAATCTGGCCGAAGTCATCCCGTTGGCACGGTGTGGAAGTTAGAAAAGGGTGTGCCAGCTATTGCATCGTCCTCGTCAATTGACCGAGGATCAAAATTACGAAGTCTGTCGCAAGTAACCTTCATTTTGCTTCTAGTGCGACGTTAATAAAACCAAACTTCAACCTTTTAACCTCTTAACTGGTTTAGCAGTATGCCGTACAAGAAATTTGATTTCTCTGTCTTTTTCACCGTTTTGCTGGCATTTATTTCATTTTAGTTACCAGTTTAGTCGTATAGGGTAAGTACGTAAACGTAAAGTAAGTAGATTAAATTGTAATGGAGAATAATTATAAATTAATTGCATTTTTTATGCACTACTGTAAATACCACTTCCCCGTTAGGCGGTTATGTAAGAAAAAAAGATTATTTCCAGGTAAAATAATATTAATTTATTTGGAGAAGTAAATGTTCTAAATGCTTAAAATGTAGGGATAATAATTTAATAATTTATTTCTACTTATAACTAAAATGAAAATAAATATGCAATAAAAATGTGATATTTTTTGATCGACTTTGTTAACAAGAAGGTTAATTGAAAGAAGTAAACTTACGAATATAATTTTTATATTTTTATCTTAACAATCGACATTTCATTACCTAAAATTATCTAAAATTATCCCAGGAAAATTATATGCGTAGTATAAATGAGGATTTTTGAGTGTTTGAATAAAAGGGATCACAAAATTCTCACATGTGGTGTGGCTCATAGATTAAGTAACATCTCAGGTATAATCCTCATTCTCCTGACCATGTTTCGAAATTTAGATGTCCACTACCAATACATCTAATAATTTAATTGATTAATAATTTAATTGATTTCATCTTCTCTCTCCTGACTGAGGCTAATTATTAAATGGAAATAAAATGAAAACTTAACTTTTCCTTATTTTGGATGCAAGAAAGAAAAAATAATTCGAGATAAAAACCAACGTTTTTAAAAACAACGTTTTTAAAAACAACGTTTTTAAAAACAACGTTTTTATATGGTGACAAAGTTTATTGAAGAAAATTATTGGAATATTAGTTAAAACTGGTCGCAAATATCTAAATATTGCATTGTTAGACAAGTAAGAACGGTTCTCAAAATTTCAGAGCTCTAGTTTGATGGGAAGTTGGTTAAATTAATGATAGAAAATTTGATGGCACACTGATACACGCAGAGACAGACACACCCCAAGTGAAATACATAAAAGCGTTAAAACTCACTAAAATTAATTCAT
>BMAW01113653.1:718374-766396 GCA_019974015.1 Nephila pilipes
GTTAAAACTTGTCGCAAACGTCTAAATATTGCATTGTTATTCGAGTACGAACGATTCCCAAAATTTCAAAGCTCTAGCTTGATGGGAAGTTGGTTAAACTAACGATCGAAAATTTGATGACACACACACACACACCAAGTGAAATTCAGAGAAAAGTTTTAAAAATAAAGTCATCTTAATATTGCCTTGAACTCAGATTGTTTGAATTATTAAATTCAATTATTTCTCTTTCCAAGATATTGCGTGGCCACGATAGCCTCGAATACATAATCGTGGCAGGCATTGTTTCGTCAAGTCGTGGGTTCAAATCTTGATGCCACTAAAGACCATCCGTATAGAGGGGTTGATGCGTGTTAAATCTGTCGAAGCTCCAAGTACTCCCTTTGGCGTGAGGTGGAAATTTGGAGTAGGAGGTGACAGCTCAGGTGTCATCCTCGTCACTTGAACGAGGGATGAGTTCCGTCACCAACAGCCCTTGCGTTGATTTTAAGTGCGAGTTTAATAATCTTTCAATCACGCTTCAAAGTCTATATAAACAATCAGTCAATCAAAATCCATTGTACTGCAAACTGTTTACTCAAATTAATTTAACAGATCTATTGATCATGCTTCATCTGAGATCTCTGAAAGGAGTTTCGAATTTTTTTAATTGAAGCATTAGTGTATACAATTTGCTATATATAGGGTATTTAAATAAATATTTTTATTTAAAAATACTCTATTAAATGTAATTCTTTAAGTAACTAGGCTTTGTTGGAAATGAGAGAATAAAGAATGGTTTGCCTTATTCATTCGAATGTTTCGTTTCGGTGCACTAAAAAGATTTTATAGGGAACTTCACGTAAAGAGAATACCTCATAAAATTGTTCTAGCGTGACGCGAACGAAACTAATTTTATTTTCGGTAGAAGGATCAAATTAAACCGTGTGGACGATGTTTTTTCTTTCATTATTTGTACGATAGTCTTTTGAGATTTATTCAGTTGAAATTAAAATCATTATAGATTACTCTTCAATTAGGATTTATATTATCTTATATATGTATATACAAAGAAGTACTGAACACAAATATTACGAATAACAACATATAACAATTTCAGAATATCTAACACTAAATCATTACTATTAATAGATAAAAAAAACTAAATATTTATAGAAATCATTTAGAAACAGATTAATACGTATCCAAATCAATAAAAAATTTGTATAATAATTAAACATTCTAAAATTTAATACCGAAAAATAAAAAGAACCAAAGCATTTAAGAAAAAGTCCAGTGAAAGAAAAGCGAAGACTTAGAATAAATTTAGAATAAAGGAAATAATGTAATTAGCACTATTCCAAACTTATTGGTGTGTATATATATATGTGTGTGTGTGTGTGTGTATGTCTGTGTTTATGTGGGGGGGGGCGTGAGTGTGTTGGCATGTGTGTATGTGTTTTAATTTTTATATGCTTCTTAAATGTGTTTTTAATATTCAATATGATATTTCATTGTATCTTGGAAGAGTTATTCAGAAATTATATGCAAACATATTTACATTTCAAAAAGGTAAGCAAACTGATTATTATTATTTTTTTGTTTCCTTTTATTTCCAATCGTTAAAATTATTATTATTTTCTGTTATTTCCTTAATCTGTAACTTAAAAGATACAATTTTTCAGAGAACACTGAAATATTCGTCCTAATATCTTTATTTTTCCAATTAAAAAGTACTTGTAGTGAATACTTTCTTCTACATTTCTTCTGATTTCGATAAAACTCAACTATTTTTTAAATATTTTTATAATTGTTTCACCACGAAGTCTGTGTCTGTTTGTGAGACCAAATATTCCTTGCAGTGCATATTTTTTACATTAATGTAAAATGTGTTAATAACTTTCAAAACAGAATATTAAGGAGTAGCGGTTTTCGAAGTTTTTCTTGGATTCCATGTAATATTCCACTTTTATAAATTAATACATTAATAATCATAATAAAATAATTATAAAAGGATTATTTTTCTGTATTTTTTTCTATATAGACATACTTTTTTTGCAATGCAAGAAAATATATATTAATTAAATTTTCCTTCATAGCACATTCTTTTAACATATGCATGTAACAATTCTTGTATTTCCAGGCATATGAATGTAATAAATAAATGAAAAAAAAATCATTTTTGTATTTTAAAAATGCATTATGATTAACTTTTCCTGAATATTACAAAGCACAACATAAATTTAGAACACAGTTTCTGATAAAAAAAAAAAAATAATACGTCGGGGAACTGATACAAACTCTTGTAGAAATATTACACATGTTTATTTATTGCATACGGTGCCCTTAAAGCTCCCGTCTGTTGGCTATTTTGATTTCGTGAATGTAGTTTTAATCATATGGTACTTATACTACCGCCTCAAATCTTGGCTATTTTAAAACGTTTTTAAATATTTCACTTGGTGTGTGTGTGTGTTTGTCATCAAATTTTCGTTCGTTAATTTAACCAACTTCCCATCAAACTAGAGCTCTGAAACTTTGGGGATCGTTCTTACTTGCTTAAAAATTGAATATTTAGACATTTGCGACAAGTTTTAACTAATATTTTCTTTAAAAATACAGTTTATCCTAACCACTTGGCACGATTTAAAAAATTGGCACCAAACTTGGGGTTTTTTTTTTTTTTTTGACTCAACGTTAAGTCCGAAAAACGGACCAATGTAGACACATTTGGCAAAATACCGCCAAATAATACTTGTCGCCAAGGGTGGTTGGGTTAAACTGCATTCCAACTATTTAATTTACCGGATGATTTAATTAATTTTAGTTAGTTTTAACATTTTTATGTATTTCACTCGGTGTGTATCCGTCTGTGTGAGTATTAGTGTGTCATCAAATTTTCTATAATTAATTTAACCAACTTCCCATCAAGTTAGAGCTCTGAAATTTTGGGAACCGCTCTTACTTGCCTAACAATGCAATATTTAGATATTTGTAACCAGTTTTAACTAATATTTTAATAATTTTCTTTAATAAACTTTGCCACCATATAAAAACATTGGTATTTATCTCGAATTATTACCTATTTTAATGCAAAAAAGTGCACCCAAAAGAGCAAAAAATAGTGGAGGTTTCTGAAGAATTACGCTTTTTTCCCGATTTTGGAAAATACTTTAGAAAATTGTTTGAAGACCAAAAATCCCTCATAAGAACCATTAAAATAGGGGTAAAAGTATTTTTAAATATTGAAGAAAAAAAGTATTTTTTCGCAGAAGCCTTCTCTATTTCCCTCTCTTTTGGATGCATTTTTTAAAATTCAATTAGATGAAATAATATGGATTTGAGAACGGTAACGAAAATTCCATATGAAATTAATTTTGATTAGTTAACATAACTTTTATGAAACCAAAATGGCTGTTTGACGGGAATTTTAAAATTTAGAAATATTCTCCAAATATGCATTTCCCCCTCTGTATCATTTAAAGTAAGAAATCCTCTTAGCATTGCATTATATTATAGAAAATGCAATATATATTTTATACATTGAAAGACGAATTGATTCAAATGGAAATACTAATTACAATGAAATGTGATGCCCTTTATTTTCTAGTAAAATCAAAACATGATGGGTGTCCATTTTTCTATCTTAAAAACGTTTCGAATTTAGATCTTATTCTTCAATATTGAATGAAATATTTTTTAATTACCATGCAAATTAGACTTTGACATGTAAAACCTTAACAATATCTAAATATCTTTTGAAATATAAAACAAAAGAAACTCGAAGAAAATTCGATCTTCTGATTAGAAGCTATTTCTATGTATTTCTGACATCATTCCACATATAACTATAACTAAACTATTTAAAATATAGGAGAATCTATTATAACATATCTTAAGTAATGTTTTTAAGAAATCGACAGTTTAATGTGGTGAAAGAGCAAAAAGAACTAAGTAGTAATCACAAATAAAAATGTGAATATTTTTCATTCCAGAAAAATATTTTTTGACTAAAAACTTAAGTGTGTCCAATTGCTGAACAACTTAAGTTTTTAATCAAAAATTTTCAACTTCTTTGGAAAATGTTCCCTTATTTTATTTATAATAATGATAAACTGTCCTTTTTAGTACATTTTCATTTTATTTATTACTGACAGAAGAAAAATAATTTTTTACTGCATAGTTCTTATTTTACTTTTTTTATCGTATGGAAGTGTTACTCTTCTGCAAATTATTTTATTTTATATTATTTTTTACTTGTTTTACCTTTATTTTTGAAAACGTCTTTAGAAAATTGTTTAACAGTTTTTTGTGTTTTTATAACTCAGTTTTGTATTCTTATCTAAACTAAGCTAGTGTGCAAAATTTCAATCTTCTAGCGTACCAAGAAGAGGTTGAAAAATTGATGAAAATGCTTGCATTTGTACAAAACTGATATACAGTGCAAGGCAATAAGAATTGATGGAAGCAATACGGTAGAAGTTCATCGCAATAATTTAAATAAAAGATTTATTGGTGTTTTTTTACTGTAGGAGTTTTAAATAAAAATAAGAAATTTTCACCACTAACAAAAACAGCACTGAAAAATATAAAAAGAATATCACATATCACTAGACTTGCTTTTTAACTTCCCAGAAAAATATTTTTCCAAGAGATGCTAATGGAAATGGAAATCGATGAAAAGCACTCAACTTTATCTTGAACAAGTAAAGGAAGAGTGATGAGTATTAAAAGTTCCGTTTCAGGCACCATTCGCAACGTCATTTTTAACTTTTAAGTAAATTTGAGGCTTTTGGGTCTCTTTTCATCGATATGTGAATAAATACATTATTGCCTTTTTGCCTTTTGAATATTTCGAAATCGAAAGAACATTATAATGTTCTAGATTTTCAGTTAGTCGTAGATATAATGCAGATATTAACCTAAAAAGCACATTTTTTTTTTTTAAGAAAAAGTTATTTTAGAAATATTTTTGACAAGTAATTGTGACCAACAAATTAAAATCTTGCTATATAATTGTCTATTTAGTATTTTGACTTTGTGACATTGGGCTATTCGCGGTTCCTCTTCACTAACCTTGGGGATTTTCAATTGAGATTGATTGCTTTCACTAAACAACTTTTGCCCAACCAAAAATGAAACGTGTTACATAAAGTTAGTATGTAAAGCAGTTAGGAATGAGGTGAAGTTGTTAGGTTTGGAAATATATAAACTACATCTGAAAGGGGATCTGAGAGAGGCGCTGTAGGTGAGATGAGGTGAAGCTGAAGTGTCAGATAAGAGAAAGGAGGAATTGAAGTCCATTGTAGAGGGTTCGAGCAAGGATTGCTGTAGAAAGATTTGGTCTAGTGTTTTCAACAGTTGTTCCAGAATCTGAGTTGCAGTCGAGGAAGGACTATTGGTAAGAGTCTGTTAGATTACTATTGGTGGGTTGAATTAAGGTATTAGAAAGCTTACCCGAGAGAGCACAATCTTTTCTGTTATAGTAAATATATATACTAATAAATTGTGAAAGTTGTTTTGTAATTATTTGTGTCGTAGTGTTTAATAATTGAATCTAGTGATGGCACAAGAGGACGACCGGGTCGGGCGGGCGTCACAACTTATTTTTAAATATTGTTATTAATACTTCATAATTATACTTAAGCCCTACTGATACGAGTACAAAAAGTAAATTTTTATTTAACGCAAAACTACTGAGTGAATAATTGGCTGTAGATATCGTAATTTCGAACAACGAACAAATGGTGAGGATACCAACTAAATACAAACTTCCGGCTCTCCGAACTTCTGTAATATATTTTATGCATATTTCATTGATCACTCATATTCAACGATTATAAAATTCTTTTGATATTCTTATTGCATGATATCCAATCTCGTTGCCATCAAATGAGAAAGAGGAAAAGGGTGCAGAAGTGTAAAAATCTATCTTGTTTCCACAGAAAAAAAACCCGTATAGATCAAAAAGATGGCTGTACTTTAAAGTGTCAGAGTCAAAATATCACATAATAGTAGGAAGTAATTTGACTTGTGACATGTTATCCTCGTCACATGATGGTAGCTCAAAATTATTTTAGTTCAATACCAATCGGCATTAGCGTGTAGCTTTATCATGGTATAGCTACAACAGTTATAACTCTCAATGAATGTTATCAAAAATAATGAAAAAAACTAAGAAACTATTCAAATGATACAAAAGTTGATGGATAATTTTTATACATATATAGAAAGAAGATTAAAATTTCCATAGAATTGATGTTTAATTTATTAGAAACAACTATACAAAGGGGACAGATCAATATGGTGTAGATCA
Organism: Nephila pilipes; assembly: GCA_019974015.1. NCBI lineage: Eukaryota > Metazoa > Arthropoda > Arachnida > Araneae > Nephilidae > Nephila > Nephila pilipes. The sequence continues at coordinate 724,670 of BMAW01113653.1, forward strand.
TTTTTTGCAAGTCATGTAAGCTGCTATCTGGCGGCATGCAAGCTGCTAATTGATCTATTATTCCTGGCTTCTCTGTAAACTTTCAAATCAATGTGAAAAACCACATTGATTTAAAAGTTTGCAGACGTTCCTTTGCGAGATATCTTGCCATAATTTCTCCAGCTCTTGAGTTGGATCGGCAAATCCTGGTAAGGTCGAAAGTACATGTTTTTCAGACTTTTCTCATGTTATCTTATAGAGCATCTCTCGATCTGGTTAACCTGAAAAGAGCTTAAGAAAGTAAAGATATTCAATGGAAATTATTTCCGTACTTTTCCGGTTTTTAATCTCTAAAAATGTAAGGTTAGATTGGTATGAAAAGAAGGGTGTAGAAGTTATCAAATTAGATGATACCTCACTGGGCTGACCATGTCAGAAGGTTCAAGAAGCAGCCACCACCCATTTTTCGAAAAACTTATTATTAATAAAGACATTTTAAAGAAATTTAAAATAATACAAATATGTGACTCCAATAGCTAAAAGAAAGAAATTGGAGGAAGATCGAAGAGATATTTAGATATCTATTGCTTCTTATATAACTGTAACAGAAGGTCAGATGGATTAGATTTCACAACTACTCATTCACTCTTAGCTGGTTCAGTTCCCTGTAATTGTAAGCTCACAATCATTGTGATAAGCTTAAAAGGATGACCAGGCCCACAAGGAAGCTTAAATACCTCACCGTTGTCTACGATATCTTTGCTGGCCATCGGGATTAAACTCCAAGAAGAACTCATAGCTGAAAATAATTCTATTTTAGGAAGTGAGATATCTGGATGGATGCATCCATACTCTTGTCTTGCACAGGAGAAGAATAGTCAACGCCACCACAAACTCTGACTTCATTCTCTGAATCGCTCAATGGTCTATGTACCGATAAATAACGAATTGTTGAAAATGATAAATCATGTGATAGAAGATTTACTCTCTGACAACCTTTGCGCGTCCTTAAGTTTTGTAATTTTTCTAAGTCAGCCACATACTTGACGCTTTATTCTACATAATTCAAACATTCCTGCTGATGTTTTGACGTATAATTGAATTTTCTCTTTTATAGTTCATTCGAATGCTTAAACGCAATAATTTGGTGTTCGAGCAGTAATTTTCAAAGTTATCCCAAATTCATTTACATATTCAATCGAACGGTATTTACATTCGAAATTTCTTTACAGCCAGGTAATTTTTGTTTTGTGTTTGGGTTTCTTATTTGTGCTTATATAGAGTATTAAAAAAAAAGCAACTTGATGTGACTAGTACTTTTAAAATCATAATTTGTTATTTTTAATTTCTTTGTTATCATAAAGTTCTAGTACCAACTAAAAGATCTATTTGGAAAAAAGGCGAATTAAATATGTTAACAAATGTTTCTTAAAAAAATTGTAATAAAAATAAAAGTTCAGGAAAAGACTTTCGGTACACTAATAGCATTATGATATATCAAACAGAATATTCTATTACTTACTTCACAGCTTAGATATTATATTTGAAAAATAAAACTTTTAGCTCAAAAATTATTCAGATGAAGACGTAAATCGTTGAAAACTAACTCAGTTCTCTAAATGGAACAGGCTGTTGGTATTCTTACCAGCGTTCCAACTAAGAGAAACTTAACAATATTTTCCACTCGTTTCTTTCTTCCGCTTCGTTTCAATTCTAAAAAAAATTCGACACTGCAGTTCTCAGACGTGGAAGTGAAGCAAAGATTAGAGGGTAGGTGGCGTGTCAGACGCATTCGTTTCGTATCATTTTATTAACAAATAAAATGATATGCGCCGGCGAGCTGCGTATTCGGCATCCTCGATATAGACGATGTTATCGAATATTTTTATTGTGTGTTATACGATATATTAGATAATATTGATCCCTTTGAATTACATTCTTCAAAATCAAATTAAATACACGTTTCTTTAGTTTTTCAATAAAGTTTCAAAAATTTAGGAGAAATCATCAGAAAAATAATCAAATATCTTAGAAGAATGTACGAGTAAATGTAAAAGAGACATCTAAGTAACTATATACTAGTAAAGCATTCAGTATAAAGCTAATTCAAATTTTTGTTTAAAATATTTCACAGATTATCTTTACATCGAATTCTAGAAATCAAATATAATTTTATTACTTGTAGCAAATCGTCACGAGTACTAGTTTTTCAAACGGAAGGAAATAAAATGATATGTTTAAATTTCTTTTCATTTTGCATCGTAAATTTATTTCCAAGACTCTGTGTTTAAAACAAATAAACGGAAGATTTAAAAAAAGTAGAGCATCGTGTTTAATGATTCTGAACGAGAGAAAACTTTTTTTTTCCTCGAAAAGAGAAAAGATATTTTTTCGAATGTTATCAAAATGGGAAAATATCCAAAAAGTCTTATGATGTAAATCTACTACAATACCTTAAGATTTGTTAAATTTTTCAAGTGCCAAAAACAACTAGGATTATTATATTCTGATAGTTGAAACAATTTCTAGAAATTCATTTAATATATAAATATTTTGAAATTTTAACAGTCAAAGCAGCATTTTATTTCCTTTTCTGCAGAAATAAAAAAAATTCGGTCGTAGAGTTTTTTTATTATTGATTTTTTCCCCTTAAATTCTGCTGAAAGAATACAAATAAATAAACTTCTGACAATAACATCGTCACAATTTTAGTATTTGTTCGCCAATACTTTGAGATGTTCTTCACTCGTACGAATAAAAGCTTTAGAGCTTGAAGAAGTATTCTTTATTAGAGTTTGGGAAAAATAGTAAACAATCGTCAAATTTTGGCAGCCATTCTTTAAAACTTTTATATATATACGAGGGATACCATAAAGTTTCAATTATTACTGAGGCATGTGGATAAAATTTAATCCGCATATTAATTGATCCTAATGTACATATTGTTGTAAATTACAACTATTGATGGTGAATTTTGTTTCCAGGAAGCCGTAGATTGAAGTAACAGACATTTTGGAAAAAATGGAGCTCAGTGTGTTGAGTTCTACAATGGCTGCCTTCAAAAGGACAAGAAACGCTGTGAGAAATAGGTAACTCTTAAAATGATGACTATGAAGAGTAATATTAAAAAAATGAAAAAATAAAATTTTGTCTTGATTAAGGTTTGGTAATAATGAAGACATTACGATGCTGTGTGTTATTTCAATCTAATATTGACTATCAAATAAGTCAATATTAACAGCTTTAATTTGAATTTTATCATTATGTACTTAATTAAATAATAATATAATCGTTATGTGTTATGTTATAATGTAATCATTATATAATTAATTTAATCATTATGTACGTAAGGATCAACTATCTTTCTCTTTAATATGCTGAATAACCCATTCATAATAAATAATTAAGACTTTATTATACCCATCTCATGTATGGTTTCTTTTTATTTTAAATGGAAATTAGACAAAATAAATATTAAGGCTTGAAAATCTGTAGTTATTATTTAGAATATTAAAATGTTGGCGATGTTATAATATTAATAAATATATTAATAATTAACTTCATTTCTTATTTCAAAAATTTGCAAATTAAAAGTCCTCATCGTTAATTAAATTCATTAGTACCTGTATTCTAAAAGGACTTACTGTTCTAAATCATTTTAAGCTTTGTCGTATTTTCGGAATCTGATATTGTTACATGATTTATATAAGTATTTTAATATTAGTCATTCTTCGAAAGAATTTATTCTGCAAATTAAGAATTAAATTTATTAATCAGTCCTTCAACATAATTATGTATAGAATATTTTTCAGACTTTCCTTATTAGTAGGAACTGGAAAAGAAAAATGGGAAATCTGAATTAGTAGAAGCTTTCTTAACGGATGTATTTGGGCTATCAGTTGGTATATTGGTGATCTTGTCTGAAACCTCATCAATACTTAGGGATTTATATTCCTATTGGGGTGATAATTGCAATGTATAAATAAAATGCTTAGTTAGCAGTTTCATAAATCTGTTGTATGAAATAGAGTATGGTTGGGTTAGACTTGTACGATCCATTAAAATTGGAATGGTTTTGCATAGACATGGATCTACTTTAAAGCTCCAGAAAAGTAAAATAGAAGCAAATTAATTGCCGGATTGTTTTGATTGAATAAGATAAATGAAAGTAAGTTTATAGTGGTTCTCGTTTAAAAGGCGTAGTCCATTTTCTGAACTGACTGTTTCAATTTGAGTTCTCTTGGGTTCTCTTTTCTTACTGCCCGAAGAATACTGGGTCCTTGAAGATTTCCAATTACTATGAAAAGCACAAGGAGGAGCTGATTGATGAGGTGATTAACATACATGGTGATAATTACGGTGTTTGGAGGCAGATATAAAATGCAAATCGTAAATAATGTTTGAGTACGAATTCTGACAGCAATGTCTTGAAGCGTGATTTACAAATTTATGCGAGAGATAGGGAAAGCGTGGGTTAACAAAGTAATATCAACATTTTCTCTTTCCGGTTAATAACAGGTCAATTGAAAAGTCCCCAGCCTGACACATAGATGGCGCTACTAGAATTAAATCCATATGTATTTTAGTTAGCCCTAACCCTCAAAAGATGAATGTATAAATTTGACAGCTGTCGGATCATTAGTTTGTGAATTATAGCATTTTGAGTGAAGCAACTTTTGTTATTGTGAAAAAAATGGATAAAAAGGAATTTCGAGTGTTGATAAAATATTGCTTTTTGAAGGTAAAAAATACATTTGAAGCAAAACCATGGCTTGAGGCCGAGTTTTCGGACACTGCCCCAGGAAAATCAACCATCAAGGTTTGGTATGCTAAGTTTAGAGAAAGGAGCACCGAAGACGGTGGACGCCCAAAAGTGGTTGTTACGGACGAAAACATTAAAAAAATCCACAAAATGATTTTGAATGACCTTCAATTGAAATTGAATGAAATAGCAGATACTCTAAAGATATCAACTGAACGTGTACATCATATCATTCACGAATATTTGGGTATGAGAAAGCTCTGTGCAAAGTGGGTGCCACGCGAGCTCACTTTTGAACAAAAACAACGACGAGTTGATGATTCGGAGCAGTGTTTGAAGATGATCAAGTGTAATAAACCCGAGTTTTTGCGTCGATATGCGACAATGGATGAAACATGGCTCCATCATTTCACTCCGAAGTCCAATCGACAGTCATCCGAGTGGACTGCACACGATGAACCCGCTCCAAAGCGTGGGAAAACGCAACAGTCGGCTGGCAAGGTTATGGCGTCTGTATTCGCATGGAATAATTATCATTGACTACCTTGAAAAAGGAAGGACCATCAACAGCGACTATTACATAGAGTTATTGGACCGTTTGAAGGACGAAATCGACGAAAAACGGCCGCATTTGAAGAAAAAGAAAGTGCTGCTTCACCAAGACAATGCACCGTGTCACAAGTCAGTGAAAACGATGGCAAAAATCCATGAATTGGGCTTCGAATTGCTTCCTCATCCACCGTATTCTCCTGATCTGGCCCCCAGCGACTATTTCCTGTTCTCAGATCTCAAAAGAATGCTCGCTGGGAAGAAATGTTCGTCGAATGAAGAGGTGATTGCCGAAACTGAGGCCTATTTTGAAGCAAAGGACAAACCGTAGTACAAAAATGGTATCGAAAAGTTGGAGGGTCGCTATAATCAGTGTATCACCCTTGAAGGGAATTGTGTTGAATAAAAAAAAACTAATTTTGCCAAAAAAATGTGTTTTAAAATGGTAGGCCGGGGACTTTTCAATTGACCTTTTATCTCCTTTGAAAATGTTGTATTGGTGATGAATTGTTATGTTTTTACCTGTTAAATTTGTTTCCGGGAGGGTAATAACAATTGGGTATTATTTAATTTAGATATCTTTCAATTCTGAGAACTTGCCTCTGTATCCTCGGCGATTTCTAGAAATCAAGGATGTCATGAGACAGAAAAAGAAAAAAAATCCATCCTATTCGCAGATAATTAAGAAGAATCATTCTTTAACGTTTTGTCTTCATTAGAGAGGAAAGCTTTCAATGCATTAACAAGTTCTGATTTGTTTCTTATTTCATTCTCTATTCTTCGAGAATTCTGTATAACCTTTCGTGGGAGAATTTCAATTTATGTGTGCGTGTTTTATTATTTTGAATTTAGGTAACATAAAGGGTTTTTTTTTATCCGGAAGGGCAAGTATTCCTGGGGGGGATTTGTAAATAGGATTCTGCTATTAGTAGATGGGTCATTTTTAACTGATTGAGTTTGTACTGAGTTTATGATTTTAGTGGAAAATGGTAGAGGTTTACATGAGAGTTGACCAATATTTGTTGTAAACTTGGTATTGAAGTCACAGTTGAAGAAATTGCATGACTGGCAACTTTTGTTTCTACCATCAAGGTTCTAAAGTTCAACTTCCGTTTTATTCCCTTATATTTTTGTTTCTTTATGGGGTAATGAGAGGCATTTCGGTATGAGGTATGAATTTTAATTTGCTAAATATGGGGAGGCAATTATTCACTTTTTTGCACTCTGGGACATGAAATTTTTGTTTCATTTTAACTGTTTATGTATCAATTTCAGTTATCCATCTTGGGCATTTTCGGTAATAGGCTAGGTGACCGTTTTTGCAATTCAGACCGATGGGCTACGAATAGAAATACCTGATTCCGTGTCCAACACAATACTGAATTGAACGCCCAAACGTTACGCCTTAAAACAGCGTAAGGTATTGAGGATAAGAGAACATATGGAACATTTTAGATGTGTTATTTTAATGTATTTGGCGCTTAATCGGTTTATTAAAAGTGAGTAAAAATATCTCATCGGGATCATTTGATCGTCACAACGTATTGATATCCGACAGGCTGTTCTAACATCTTGAGCAATATCTAATTTGGTTTTCTATATGACATACTAAATCTGTTTCAGATATTACACCATGTGATTGATTTAAATCGTCATGAGGAGTTAAGGAAATTTCATTGTTGCTTGTTGCTTTTTGTCTCAGTATCATTTCTGCTTGTGTACTATATGCTATTTCTACTAATTGAACTCCGCTAATTATTTTTTTAATTGATTTGACTTCTTCCATCATTCCTTTTATAGTTTTATGGATTAACAAGGCGCACTAATAAGGATTTTTAAATTACCTTATTTTTTTACTATAAAAGTAAATATTTGTACTTATAAAGGATTGACTAAGATGGTATTGTTAAATGGCGAATTAATATTTTTATCAGAATACAAAGACGAATCTGTATTGGAGCCTTTTTCTATTCTTATGGATTGATCGTTTGGTTTTAATAACGTCGCATTAGAAGTAACACAAGGACTATTCGCAATGGACCTCGTAATTTTGAACCTTCTGTCTTGTCACAATGCCTATGGAAGTAGAGCACTTAGCCCATGAATTTAGTTTACCCTAAGGAATCAAAACCCATTTCTCTATTTTTAAACCATATTTTCTTTAAAAAAAATGTAGATTACTTCCTGTTCTATCGGAAACTCCGTCAGGCCCCGTCGTTCCATGCTTTTCTGACATTCCAATGGGTAACCACCAGAGAATTCGTGAAAGTTGGATGACAGGCCCTTTAACGTGCCTGGGCAGAAGCACAGGTCCAAGGCCCAAGCCAACAAAGATTTCACGAAATGGACGAAAATGCCCACCATCTAATTACCTGCAATTAAGACCCTCAACCTCTAAAATATTTTTGACTGAACGTTCCTCAAAGTCGCCACCGACGTCTTCTACAGCAGACTCTTCCCATGCCAGGTGTTTTCGCACATCATAATGTTTTCAGTCATGATAGCATCATTAGAAAATATACCATGACTCATTATGGCCACGTTAGGGATGCAGAACATCGGTTTCAATATGTCATTTGCCTGTTCGTCTGTTAGGCTATACATAACAAACTTAAACACTTTTAAAATTTTCATGATACAAAACAATCGAAAACAAAAGTGAAAAAAAAAAATAAAATAACTGTAATCGATAACCTTAACAGGTTAGAAAACATAACATAATTTTTACATAAAATATATAAACAAAAATTCCTCAAATGATACACATGTCTAAGAAAATATAAGGGGGAAAGGAAGATGGGAAGAAGATCATCGATGTCCATTGGACAAGTGATCACTTTTTTTATCTAAAGAATTTGAGATCACTCATGGGGGAGTAAAGGTAGTTTATTTCTCTTTTTGGTAACCCTTCACCCCTCCCTGTGACTCTTATAAATGTGGTTGTTATGACCATGATTTGCACACACTTTGCACAGAAATTTAAACTAGTTGAACTCACACACACTCAAGAACAGAAACAGACACACATTCTCTATTGATGCCCAACTTTAATTTCAAACCAATACTAAGAAGAAAATTAACCACTATTCGTAGGGGCGTCTTTCCAATATCTCTGTCCAAAAGGTGCATGAGTTCTTGTTAGACGTAAAATTTATATCTACAACTGACTTGAATACATCCTAAGTTGCAGTAAATGTTACCCTTGTATTATTTAGGAAATAACATATTGTCTTATAATTCATAATATTTTCATTTTAATGGGAACCTTCCTTTCTCCCACTATAGGACCATTTGGCCCTTTTGCAATTGCTAAATGTAGTTTATTCCGAATTCCTAATTTAAAATATAGTAATTAATTAGAGAGATGGAAAGCGGAATCAGTAGTATTATATTGATGTATTCCACACGTATTGTGCTTGAAATTCTTGTACAAAACTACTTTATCTACAAAATATGCGAGTACAATATAAAACTTGTTAACTGCATGAGAAACTCATCAGCGTTTAAAGATACAGATTATTTTTGCTGATCTAGGCATTTCAAGTCAAATCACACTTTTATTAGTGATTAGAATTGAATCAAATTCTGTTCATGTATGAAATTATTTTTTGAACTGAAACTAAGAATTTAATACACTAAAACTAAATGTACCATTACTTTTCATGGGTTTTTGTCACAGATTTTCTTTCTTGCTGTCCAACTATTGCTTTGTTTTATAAGTAATACTGTCTTGCCCATTTGAGTTTTTTATTTCTCCATCAGATAAATTATCATTTTCACATATATGCCACACATTTTAAATACTATTACTTACCATAGAATTTTTGCTTCACTTTCTACATAGCATTGCATATTTTTTTCTTGTCTTCTTACAAGAATCTTTTCTTTATATATGACCGAACGTGGTCAAATTATTTTATGTGCTATGTTTGAATTATTGTTTATTAACGTCACACGAGGGCTTTTAGTGACGGACCCGTCTTTTTTAACTCGGTCAAGTTACGAGAATGGCATCTGATTGGGCCCTGTAATCTCCGAAATTCACACCCAGCCAATAAGAAGACTTGGGACTTCGACAGATTTAACGTTTGTCAGCATTACAACATTGTGGGTCTTTAATGGTATCAGGGCTCGAATCCGTGATTCAATGGAATCATCGCCGGCCACGAGTTTCCTAGGCTATAGTTGATCCCTAGGCTATCGTTGCCACGAACAACGCTAGAGGGTATATGCTTTGGGGAAAATTTGTTTCACCATTTTTCTACTTATAGCAAAATATAATGTAGTGGATTTCTTGATATGTTTAAATATTTTCTGTTGTTGTTTCATAATATTCTTTGAATTTTAAAAGTATTTTTTTTCTTCTTTTCTTTAATTTAATTTCTCATTTGTTATTTTTTTTCTTTAAAATTTCTTTAAATTACATTTGCTTCTCATTAAAAACTAATCTTATCCCATAAAGTATAAATTATAATGATACATGTGAAAGTAGAATTATTTATATATAATTGTTAATTGTTTTATATTCAAATTCTATTAATATTGGTTTTTGCACATGTTTTATCATAAATATATAGTACAATTGGAATAAAAGAGCAACAAATGGAAATAACGTTGAAATTAAATCATTAAAAAAATTAAATAGGGTGTAATTATAAGGGGGGGGGAATATGGAACATAGCAAGTTTATATCTACTATAATTCAATTGCATACTTTTTTTAAAGCAACGTCACATACATTTTAACACAGGGTACTTGTATTACTCAATAGAATTTTTAATTACAATGTTAGTAATAAAAAAGTAGCTACATTATTAAATATTGCTTAATTACAATATAGAAGTACATTGCTAATGTCACTTAAAGTGTTTCTGAATATATTAATTTTGGTTTACCGAATTTCAAAAGATAAAATATAATAGTAATAACTTTCATTTAGTGTCGATTCCAAATACTTTGTGTCTTACAACTTGATTTAAAATTTAATAACTGTTTCTGCTTAAAAATGCATTTGTTTCATAGAAAAAAAGAATTTTTTTCTTCAGATTTATGTAATTGGAATACTCACACACACATACACACACTCACGCAAACACGCCCGTACATATATAATCTTTTATTTTTCCTTTAACAGATAAAAGCGTGAAAAACGTAATCACGTATGCGTTTTTCTGTCCTGATAAATAAATATGATTTAATTCCTGACTTTCATTTTCTTACTTAAACTCAGTAAAAAATTATGACTCAGATGTCTATCTTCATAAATAAATATGTCTTCAGTATTTTAACGCTCACCACTACAAGAATGAAAAAAAAAAATTCTAAAAAATTTAATTTACTTGAATCTAATCATAAATAATTTCCATAAAATTTTATAAAACAATTTTTACCACTTCTATTGTATAAAGAATTGGACACTTACATAGAATTCGGAGGAAACTGCGAATGTCTACTTTGTAGTTTCTGTGGAATTTTCGTACACTTGCTTATGTTCTATTGTAAGTAAGCACTAAGATACTATTGGCTGTGTCTAGTATATATAGTTTATCCAATTCATTAAGATGACTGGCATTTAGATGGACGGAAACTGGGTAGTCGCAAGCTGAAACTGCTAGGTATTTTAATGAGTCTCATAGTATGACTCTCAAATACTTTGAAATCAATTTAAATCCAATGATTCAGAAACAATGTGATCTGTTTCAAGCCATCCAAGAATTTTAATCCCTTTTGCCAGGTCTCTTTTTATATCTCTTAGTTGGAAAGGGGAAGAATACTCCTAATGTTTTAGATCTCATTTGAGATTATTGAGCCACCAAAAGGATGCTCATATCTACTACTGCGGTGTGCAGACGTCTTCACAATTACTGACTGTATGTAAGGCGACTCCTTTTGCGTATACCTTTTAATTGACAACACAAAAATGCCTATTTATGTTTGGTAAGAGAACACGTGACCAGCATCATACAACTATGGACTTCTATAATATTAACAGATGAAACTCTGTTTACTTTCTGAAATGATTTTTGTAGTGTTCTGACCCGAAGAATATAAAGTATCAGACACTATTAATTTCAAACTGTTCAATAAGAGGCAATTATAGAGTAGGTGAGAACCATAATTTCAGTTGCAATTTCTCTGGGTGACCCTGTTTGACATGGGTATGGTCCAAAGTGGGATTCTAATTGCTCTGAAATATCAGAGCACGATTCTTGCTATATATATGTCACAACAAATATTAGTACTAGTGGTGAGGAATTCGCCTAAGTGGTGATAATTCCATAGTCCGGTTTCTATTTACTTTGAAGGCTCATATTCGAGTAAATGAAATAGTCAATATGATCGTACTTCAATTAGATAGAGCATTTTGTGTAATAAATAGAAAAACAAGTGGTTGCCTTTTGTCCAGGTATGATATAATTAAGTGACCATGGTAGCCTAGTGGCTATGATCACGAATTCATGGCAGACATAGTATCCGTAAAGACATGGGTTCGAGTCTTGCTTCCCGCCCTCTCCTTAACATGATGTAACTTGGAGAAGGAGGTTGACCTGAGGTGTCATTTGACCAAGGCTCAATAAGACGAGGCCTGTTGCCAATAACTCTCAAGTTGCTTCTAAGCGTGATGATAATAAATAACCAATCTATAAAAACAGCGTGGTCATTAAATGATCTGTTACTAGAGTAGCGCCATCTTCGAGCGTTGTTTCCCATTGCAGTGTAGTTCAATTTAACTTGTGACATTGGGCTATTCGCGGTTTCTCTTCACTAACCTTGGGGACTTTTCAATTGAGATTGATTGCTTTCGCTAAACGACCTTTGCCCAACCAAAAATGAAACGTGATGAAGAATGTAATATGCAAAGCAGTTAGGAATGAAGTGAAGCGGTTAAATTAAGAAGTATATAAACTCCATCTGAAGGAGTAGAGAAGGAGAGGAGAAGGAGGATCAGAGAGGCGTTGTAACGAGAGGAGGTGGAATCTAAATGCTATAGTATTGAAAGGCAGATTTATAGATTAGAGTTGAGGTCCGAGTGTAAACCACTCTGATTGAGAATTTTTCTAGTGTTTTCAGCAGTTGTTCCAGATTCAGACTTGCAGTTGGTAAGAAGCTGTTAGATTATTATTGGTGGGTTGAATTAAAGTGTTAATAAACTTAACCTGGAGAGCCCTATTATTAATGTCTTAGTGGATATATATTAATAAATGTTGAAAGCTGTTTTGGTGGTTCTGTAATTATTGGTGTCGTATTGTTTAATATTAGATATTAGTGATGGCACAAGATAACACCCGGGTTGACCGGATGTTACAAACTGACTGTTTGGTAAGTCGTTTCCGCTAATGCATTACAAGTAGGGGAAGACAGATATCTTGTTAAAACCCCTTTATTAATTTTTTTCCAAAAAATTTGTGACTTTTTTTCATCAATAAGTACACATATTAAAAAAAAAGTGATTTTTTTTATTTGAAATTCATAACTGATTTTGAAATTATTTAAAAACCAATCAATAATTGCTTAAAACACAATTTCTCGAATTCTCTTGTTTTTATAATTTATGTTCTATTTAGATTCAAAAGACCGATGTAAATATGTTTGTTTTACTTTTAATTATTCTAATTAATGATTTTTTTCAGAGATGTTTACCTTATTTAATTTAAGAAAAGGAGTTTCCATTACCAACAATATTACTGCCCTTCATTAGTTTATATTCTATAAAATATCTTTTAATTCTGTTCAAAAGCAACATTTAAATATTATGAAATAAATTGTTAGTTCAATTTAACCTAAAATGGTATTTTATCAATTCATTTTTAAAGCCTTTGATATTATTTTATTGAATCATAAATAAAATAGAAATTATCTGCTTGAAAAATGAAAATCTGAAAGTGGTTTTAAAACTTTATTACTTATTATTTCACTTTAAAGGAAATTCAGGAGAGTTTTCTTTCCCTTCAAAATTTTTCCAAGAAAAAAAAAATTGAAATCAGTTTATGGCTAATAAATTATTATTCATGAAAAGAAAAAAAACTACCTTACCTCCAATACTTTTAACAATAAAAATACCTAAAAGGGTGTATTTTTTAAGTCTAAATATTTTTGAATATAACACGAATATTAGAAAAAGATTAGCTTTAAAAATGATACATAGGAATACATGCAAGGAAAAACTAGTAAAGAAAAATTTAATATTTTCTGTGTTTATCAAAGTAACCGATATATCTAGAAAATTTAGTAAACACTGAGCCTCGTAATTGTGTTTTCACTATTTATTCTCCATCTATTATTTCCGCATGTATACTGGATCATTAGATTTGCTCTCCTGCTATTTTGAAGGGTTCGTAACCTAAGCTTTTTTAAAGCCAATATATTACTTTCTCGGTATTATTTTCTAAAATGAATTTAAAAAACTCGGTTACAGACCGAAATTCAGCTTTAAGTTGTATTAAATTTTAAAACTAATCTTACTTCGGTGGCATAATATAACAAGCACATTCGGCCATAAATATCAACTTTGGTGTGCTATTGCTTTTGCTTAGATTATAAGTTTGAATAGATTTGGGTATTTACAAATAAAAGAAAATTTTCAGAAATTGGAGATACCGGATATAATTGAATACACTGTAATAGAGGATGCAGTTTCTTCAACTGTGTAAATAAATCTTATTTATTCTTTTCTCTTATGTAAATTTGAGAAAAAAATACCTTTGTTTCACTGTATTGCTTACAATATTATCTTTAACAGTTGGCAACGATGAATACGATAAGACGTATTATCTAAATTTAAGCATATCAAATATCGTCATACTAACTGGATAACGGTGTTATAATATTAATGTAAGTTCTTCATGTAAAGAATGCGTATGATTGTTTGTTGTTTTAAATTCATGTCACTCTAGCTTAAGGGGGCTTAGGAACTGTGTTTATTCGAGCATTTGGAATAAATATAATTTTTGTGTTATAAAGGAAATGTCAAAGATTACAGATTAAACGTACTTGAGGTATAGTATTCTTATGCTAGAGTTTTAGACAATAATAATACTTTACTTAAATATTTCGAGCGAAATGTTTTAAATGTACAGGACAATAAGATGTACAAATTTTATCAATTAAACCAGCTAATTTGTTTGGGAAGTTATGAAAGTTGAAGAGACAGTCAGTTGTAATTAACACCCACAAGATAAAATATATATAAAAAGAACGCGACTAAAACAAAATTTTAAAATAAAAATTATGGTGTACATAGGATATTATAATATTAAAAATTATTTGAATTTATGAACATTTACAGTTGTTTTAGGAACACAGCCAGGTAAAATATAGAAAAGGACAACAAAATAAATATTAATATAACTTCTATATACTTTTTAATAATTATGAAACATTTTTCCTCAAGAAAAGTAAATTTTATTTGTCTTAAAAGTTCTTACTCTTTGAAATTGATTTCCATTCCTGAAAATAGTCTTTTCTTTATAATAAAATTCATATTCCATAGAATCTAAGGAACAGTAAAAATTCTTTTCTTCATTTCATTTCCTCTAATTTGAGACTACTTTATATTTTAAAACACTAAATTATTCTTCGTTTCTTCTCATAATCTGAATAAATTTAGTAAGAAACATATAATGAACAACATATATTACTTTTAAGATACTCGTAAGAAAATATAGTAGTATAGATGTTTTTAAACATAGCAAGTTGCTATTTGAACTGAAATATTGGTTAGAAATAACAAGTTTGCGGCACGATACAAGGTGGATTTTTAATTAAAATCACTGTAAAAATAAACAATGGCCATTGGATAAAAATTCTTAATAAATCTTAATCCAAATAATCAGGGGGATAAACGAACTGGTAACTCCTTTCTTAGTTTTCTCATAACACAACGTGGCTATATTTAGGTTTTGTTAAATTTAAGGTGCGGTAATCTCTTTACTAAGCAATGCGGAATGTAATAAATTGAGTCTCAGCTCTCAATTAATAGAACACCCGAAATGGTAACTCCTTTTCCTAGTTTCTTCAAAACGCAAAGAGGTGACTTTCAGGGTTTTATTAAATTTAATGTGCAGCAGTCCCATTACTCAGCAATGAAGAATGTAATAAATTGTGCCTCAGCAGTCGACTCAAATAGAATTTACTGCGCCAAGCAAAGTATAAATAACCAATGGACTTTCATGCAGCATATTGTAAATATTGTACATAATTTTGTTCATACGTAAAGAAACCTTTATTTGACGCGCGAATAGTTTCGTCATTATCTCAATAATGGTGTTCAATAATTCACTTTTGAAATCATTGTTTTAGTATTAAAGACGCGTTTTAACATAAATACAAAGTGTGGCTATTAGATAGCGAGATTGACGCTGTAAAACATTTTAATTCTATTTCATACATATTTACTTATTATCACCTTCGATATAAACCCCTCCTCTATCCCTACAGCGCTTTAAAAAGTGCTCAAAACAACGCTTCGAAAAGTGCTTTGCTACAACGCTTGTGCTACAAAAACGCTACAACGCTTGTGCTACAAAAACGCTACAATGCTTGTGCTGCAGCACAAAAGTGCTACAACGCTTCAAAAAGTGCTTTGAACGTTGTTCAAAAAAGTGCTTGAAGTCTTCCGCTGCCAGCTCCTTCAAGATGCGTGCCGCTTTCTCTTTCACAGCTTCAACGGATTTTGATTTGCTCATTCGAGCTTTCTTGGATTTTGGTGAAGATAGGCTCTTTCAATGCATAGATTGGCGCTTCGTTGCAGGGTCATAAGTAAAACACTACGATTCGTTTCAATTTTTTTTATCATTTCCAATAACTGGGTCACTTTCAGTGACATTCAAAGTGTCAGTACAAACATTTTTGCAACCTTCTTATTGTTCAAACATGAAAATTTAGGCACCATTTAGGCGCACAAGTTTTGCATGACAAAATTGTTATGTAAAATTTGCCATTGGCTTCTTTGTCAATTCCTGTAGTCTCAGCAATCGCACGAATACTTAACCGATGGTCAGACAGAACCAGAATACCTATTTGTTCGATATTGCGAACAATTTCTTGATGTCGAAGGATACCCCGGGCGTGAATCATCTTCAAAGTCTTCTCGGTGATCTTGAAAACGCTTAAGCAACTCAGAAACTCGTGAACTCTGTTAACTTTAATTACCATACTTTTAATAAATTATAAGTTTCAGTAGTGGTTTTTCCATGTTTCATGTGAAATTTCACAATTCGTTTCTCCCTTGTCATTTTTCGAGAGAAAAAGAAATTACTCTTATACGAAGGGTATACGGATTTTTCACAGAAGCGAGAGCACTGCATTAGAAAGAAAAGGTTTTACGCTAAACAGCTGTTGGTCGCTGGTGTTTGAGGTGTATTTACCTCTGTAGCTGCTTGAGTCTCGTTATTTAATATCCACAAATCGTATATTTACGCTCATTTATTTTAAACCAATGAACATAAACGGGATCAAAGCGAGGAATAACAGAAAAATGATGGAATGGCTGCTTTAAAATTATCTTCTTTATTTAATTTAGAAGTTAAAGAAAAGTTTTGTTTTAAAAAGGAATAAGATTATTATTATAGTTTTTATACGTTACAAATAATCGTTTTGATTTTGATGATCAATCTGAATACTGAAATACTGAAGTGACTGCTGTACTATAGCTTATTACAAAAAATGAATAAAAATTAAATATAAGATTAATAACATATTCATTTAAGTCTCTTTTTTGTAAGTTTGCATGAAGAAAAATGTCAGAATTTTTTTATGTAACTTATTTTCTGGAAAACTAGTAAAACGGTCTTTTTGAAGCTTGAAACCTTTCTTTCGAACAAATGAAAAACATTTTAAGGTAATGACGAGCAAGGAACAAAACTTCGACGATACCATAGTTAAAAAGTTTTTTTATTCGCTTTCTTTCCACCTAAATCCTTTCGTTTTAACCAAAAATTTGATAAAAAAAACTTTAGAAAAAGAAAGAGATCACAATCTACAATGACCATCATAATTTAGAAAAAAATACATACTAAGGTTATTTCCCTAAATGACTTCATTTAAATTTTTCCACGTGCTTTACTTTTTAGAATACAATAGATCTTGCTTTTGATGATGTTATAAAATTTAAGAAATCTTCAAAGATCCTTGCCGTATATTTTTGCATATTACTTCTTTGGATATTTTCCTATTTCAGTAACCTTTGAGAAAATGCCCTTTTCCCCAAGAAAAAAAAATGTTTTTGTTTCTGTCTCATTAAGAATGATATTCCACTTTTACAGACATCCTCTTTTATTGCTTTTATCATCGTTTCTTGCGTCGTAGCATCCTCATTAAGAAAAAAAAAGAAGCGTTACATGAATATCATCATGTTTTTGCCTTATTATTTAAATCGCTGACACCCATATTGAATCGGTATATGTATTTAAATTAGAAATGGCTTTCAGGAACTGGGTGATTATGAATGAATGCTTATTAACATCACATGCACTTAGAATCAACACGAAGTTTATTGGCGATGGATCTGGTAATCTTCAACATCGGTATCAAGTGACGACCATGACACCTTAGCTGGAACCTCCATCTCCAAACCGGACCATCACGCTAATAGGAGAATCTGAAGCCTCAACAGATTTTACGTGCATCAGCTCCGTTTCATGTTTGGTCTTTATTGGCATCCGGAATCGAACCCATGTCTCGATGGAAACCACACCGGCCACGAATTCGCGACCATGTTCACTAGGTTAACGCGGTCACAGGACTTGACTGACAGTAATAGATTAAAAATTAGCACATTAAACATACAGATTCACTTGATATATTAATAATTGATAATATTATTGCGTAATTATTCCAAATCAAATTTGTCATAAAATGTCAGTATATAAGAGGCGTTACGAAATTTGAATAGCATTTTAAATTAGAATTCATGTTATATTTTCATTTTAACTTCAGTCATATTATTGCTGAATTATTAAGTGCTTGAAATATTTGTATTCGTTTCTTCTTCTATGCAAAAATCGATTAATATGCGTTAAAATCTATAAATATTATTAAAAGATTATACAGTTGCTATGAGTTTTCCTATTCAATTAATTTAAAAATTAAGATGGGCAATATCTTAACTGTGTACTTTTATAAATTAAAGTTTTCACGATATTACTTACGTAATTGTTGCACCACTTTACTGCATAATTTTACTCTTATGTCTTCGTTAAATATTTTCTAAAATAAGTATGAATTTTAGAAGAAAATAGAAAAGTATGTCGAATTAGTACGAGTTTCTCTAATTTTTGGAAGACCCATGTCATTATAGAGCCTGATATCAGTAATCATCATTATTATAAGATACAAAGTTCATTTTTGGTGAAATAAAGATGCCATTACTGTTAATTTTTCGACTTTTTAAAAGGATATTAAGGACAATGTAACAAATGAAATTGTTTCTATATTTCTCTCTCCCCCTATATATATATATATATATATATATATATATATATACATAAATGACTAATTTGTCTTATTTTCCGAATAATTGTTTTAATTATTAGCAATATGATTTTATTATTCAGTAATTTTCATTTTAGAATTTCCATCTTTCCTTAAATTTTTTCTTGTAGAAGGGTTTATTACTGAGGAAAATCATTTTAAAATATTCTACTTGAGTCTTTATTTGTCAATCATTTGAAGATCTGGTGATGGAAAATAAACAGAAATTTAACTCTATGGGATTATTCTAATATTTTTCTTCCTGCATATATTTGCGTGGAATGATATATTTTCTAATATTTGTTATAAGTAAAATGCCCTAGGAAGTATTTTTCTAATTATTATTTTATAATGTCTTGTTAAGATTTATGTAAATAATGATTTATATCTTAAATTATGGTCACAAAGATGATAATACATTTTTCAAATTATGATTCATATTTCAAATTATTATTTACATAGAATTTTATTGATCTCAAATGTTACAACGAATAATTAAAAATTATTATTTGCCCCATGCATATTAATGACAGAAAATTAGAAGAACATTTTTTTTTTATTTTCATTCCCTCATCAAAAATTTTAATTTGTTTAATGTATCATCAACCGGATGTTCCATGTAAGATATCGTTCTTTTTCTTCAGCTTTTAATATTCGATATTTATTTCTATTTCGGTATTAAAAAATGTAAAACATACAGAAGTACATCACATTTAGAAATGTTTCATACACTATATCACAGTAGTTACGTGCTATGAATTGGCAATTAAAATTGTCTTAAAGTATATATTATTGATTTACTTTAACGGTGTTCTCAACATAAGTGATGGTATCTGAAAGGAGAGCACTTAAGTAAATTGCTTTAAATGAATTACTTTAAAAAATAAGATCCTTATGCATATGTTTGCCTGAATTCCCTACATTATTGTTAATATTACATAAAAAGTAATTAAAATAATGTTAAAAGTACTCGTATTGAAAGTTTCAGGATAGTACTCTTTTTTTGGACAATTGTTAAGGTACAACTGATTTTTACATATTTGAGTCATCCAGAGTATATCAATGATAATAAAAATACTCTTAGAGAAGATTTTAGGCCTTAACTGTTATTTGTATAAATATCAGTGAACATGAGTTGTTTACTCATTCGAAATTTCCAAAATCAAATTATTTACAAAAATTCTGAATTTAGGATTTTGTAAGCTACCCAGTCAAATTCCGTTTTCATTCCGCATCAGGGTTCTCGATTGATATATTGAAATAACTTTAAATAAGTTATAAACTTACGTGACTTAAACAAAAAATTTGAGACTTTTTGTAAAGTGAAAATTATTTGAAAAGCCCATTAGAATGTATTCTACACCATTATTTTTCTGTCTTTTCACAAAAACTGTAACAGATTTCTTCGCAAATGAATAATAGCTCCTTGGAGGGTGAAACCAAACAGTTCCTTTGCGACTACTCTGTTATCTTAACCTTGAGTGACAGAACAACAGGAATTGTTTTTGTATAGGATCAGTGGTTCTTTTTTATTTATTCTTTTTGTTCTCTTGTGGAAACTCATTTACTTGTACTTTAGGAAGCTTATACGTAATGGGGAGATCTTTTACGTGGAAGAATGACACTAAGCCTTTTACATTCCATCACTCTTTCTGTAATAGAATAAGTGTGAATGAATGTTCTATCTTCCCCAGTTTATAATTAAAATACTTTGTTGAGTCGTAGCTCTGCGAGGTAATTTTTATATATTGTCAGCCAAGGAAAGAAGCACGAGATGTTCGAAACTACGAAGAGTGCATTACTGATTAGAAATTTTCTTTTTTGAAAGTTCTTTTTATGTAGAATAAAAAAAAAATTGATGCATACACTATTTCTGTAAGTTATGTGCTTTTTTTTTATTTCTTTGATGTTTTCTCTCTTTTCTTTTTCTTTCTTTATTACTATCCAAGAAGATACTGTTTCTGTCAAGGACAAAATGATAAGCTTTACACTTTAAAACGTATTTTCTGAATGTCTTTTCAGGTCAAAATAAAAAAAAAAAAAAAAGAATGAGTGAGTGAGTAATTCAATGAATGAAGAAAGGAGTGAACGAATAAGTAAATGAAGGAATGGATGAACGAGTGAATGAGTTAATGAAGGAATATGTTATTTTTATTAATAAATATTCAATCAATCATTCATTGGTTTTTTTCATTCATTCACTCCCTCATTCAATTAATATTCCATCATTCACTTCCTCACTCAATATTCCTTCATTCAATAAAATATCCATTAAGCTGTCATACTATCCTTCGCATTAATTGTAATATTTAATTGAATAATCAAGCAATTATTTTTAAAAAAATAGGACCTTTGGTGAATAAATCTGCTTTTTGCAAAATTTTCCAAACAACAATTTATTTTTTCTTTATTTTGAAATAAGTGAAATTAATGTGCAGAAGTTAAAAACATAAACTTCATACGCAGAATATTTACAATTTAAATGCCATGAAAAGGTAACATTTAATTCAATTTTTAGTTACTTTTATTCTTTTTTGCCTACACAAAAGAAAACAACTCAAAGATAATTTTTTTACGATATGAATGTGTTCTAAAATTCTCACATTTAATTGATTGATGATCGGTTTAATATTTTCTACACATCGGGTGTCGACAATCGATCACCCACTGGTCACCGAGAAACTCATTTAATAATTTATAAGAAATAACATATAACATAAACATGAAACAATTGCTTAAGAATACATAAAAAATAATCTGAAAACAAATTTTTGTAGTGACAGTTTTGTTTGATTACAAAATTATAGTAACAGGCATGCAATTTTATGTTTAAAACTAAAATTGTAACTGAATTTCAAAAGAAAACAATAAGTTTGGCAACGCTGATCTATAATTTCTTGACAGACATCTGGTAAAGCTGGTGTCGTATTCCCAGAAGTAGCTCTTGTTCAGTAGAGTAAGAATAGTAATGTAATTAGA
The DNA here is from genome assembly GCA_019974015.1 of Nephila pilipes. NCBI lineage: Eukaryota > Metazoa > Arthropoda > Arachnida > Araneae > Nephilidae > Nephila > Nephila pilipes. The sequence goes on from BMAW01113653.1 coordinate 746,409, forward strand.
GTTTCGCAAAGAAATAACTATCATTATTTTAAATAAATTATTACCATGACAAATAAAAAGAAAGAAAAAGATTGTTTCAAGATGTGCGTGTTAAAAATGTATGGAGATATATCAAAAATGATTACCCATTGATATGTATTAAACGCACAGATGTAATTATCATGATAATTTACAAAATTAAGAGACACTTTCTTACAAAACATAAGAATATCAGTGAAATGCCACGTGAAGGAAAATCTGGATATACTGCTAAATGTGTTTTAAATTTTGGAAAACAAATAAATTGTTAAAGAGTTTTGTTACCAGCTACAATCATGCCACATCTGCCAACTTTGTTGCTGCTTTTAGCACTGCAACAAAGTTTATAGTGCATCGCATTTATTTTCTCAATAAAAATGATCTTATTATTCACCAAAAAAAAAGATTGCTTTAAAATGAAAATACCACTGACCCGAAAGGTCTTCTTAATAAATACATTTTGTTTGATTTTGAACCACAGCCAAAAAAAAAAAAGTTATAGACATATATTTTAAAGGGTATTTTGATAAGACTTTGACTTAATGTTTGCAAAAATATATACTTCAACAATAAAAAATAAAAGTTCAAGGAAAAATATCATTTTTACTTGCGGGATATTTTAAAATTTATCTCTAGAATTGTTATTGTTATTTCATTTTATTTAACCCGCTAGTTTAAAGAGCCTCTATTTTAGGAAAAACGCAAGGGGGGGAAAACTGCATTTTTAGTCATTTACATATTCTTTATTTGGTTCTAAAATTGACATAAATCGTATTGAAATGGATCGAAATAAAACCATTTTCCACCGATTGATTTCATTCATATACATAAAAAAATTAAGTCTTCAGATTTTTGTCACAAGAGTCAAAAATACTTGACTGACATACACCTTCTGAATATCTTTCTTAGATATAAATGCGATATAGATGCTGAAACAAATATATCAAAAGAAAGATCATAAGGGCTTTCCGTGCTTCAAAGCTACATTCATACAAGGCGGTGGCATTAATCTGTAATCCATAAAAGTAGATCCGCAACCGCAAGGCAGCACATGGCCGAAAGCTCTCTCATACGATGTTGTCCACGGCGAATCCCTGGGATTATAAGTCCGATGGAATGTAATAGTATGCAGCGGGTGTTCATGATGACACATGACAGCACCATGTTTGATGTGAGGGTGGTTGGTATGCCGAGCTATAGCATGCTTCAGAGGAGCTGGAATTTGTGATCTTGTTTTTGCTAACTCCAGCGTGCCATCTGGAAGATACTGTTCTGGATGGACGACGTACAAAGAATTTACTACAAGATTAAGAAAAAGTTTATTAGTCGTCTCAAATAACGTGAAAAGATTACTTATTTACCTTTGTAAAAGGCTTCGTATATTTTATATAATTTTATGCATGAATTTTTATAGATAAAATTCTATAAGAATGCTGTAACAAAATTTGTTTTGTAGATTCGGAATTTAGGATTTAAATTTAGGATAAGTCTATTACTCATCTCGAATAATGTAAAAAGTACTATATTTACCTTTGTTAAATGCGTTATATATCTTATAAAATTATTTACATGAATTTTCATTGATAAAATTTTATAAGAATGCTTTGCCATAACTTTGTTTTGTAGATTAGGAATTTAGTTCAAATCACCTCGCAGATTATTTGTATTTCGCATTGTCTGCGACAAATTTGACAATGTGTATTTTCTAAAAAAATATAGAAGTATGTGATTATTTTATAGTGAAATTAGGGAATTAGAATTAATTAAAAATGGAAAAAGGGTAGTTTAAGAGACGTTCTTTTTCCCTTTAGCTGTATAACATTTGGTTTGCAAATGAGATTAATCTGAAGGAATTTTCTAAGTAGTTTGAAACCTACAGTGAGAAAAATTTATAGAGAGTTGATAAGAAAAAAGAAATTTGAAACTCGAACAATTAACTATTACAAGGAATCATTTCAATTATTAAATTTATGATCGAACAATGAACAGTTACATGAAGTATTACGATGTGAATAGTCTTAATAAATACATCTAAACGTTTGAAAGGTGATCTGATTTCACTGAATATTGCATGAATTATTTTTATGGAACAATGTAGATCACTGCTTATTGTGTTCAATAGTATCTAGTAACCTCTTGGGTAGCCACTTCCATAGCATCTAGTAACAATAGCCTCTTGGGTGTCTGAAAAAATTGGTTGCCTCACAGCTATCTTAAAATTCTGAATAATGTTATTTATTTCCAGTCATATATTGATTCCAGTGTATATATGATTTAAGGTAATAAATAAATAGATTAGTAAATAAAATACTTAATTTTTATATTTGTTTCACTTTAATACAATGAAAAATTGGGGGAAATTTATTACGGCATATTTTTAAAAATAGAGTTCATTAGTGGTGAAAGCAGGTATCAGTCATATATTACATATATTTCATTTCAACCTAATAAAGCATTCAGGACAAAATTTATGACGTATTTTTGAAAATAAATTTCGTTACTTGTGAAGCAGACATTAAAAAATATACGCAGAAATAAGATTAATTCTTAAAAAATGGTCAGGTACAACGTTTTCGAATCGACTAAAACAATAATCCCTTAGGTGGTTATTTATAACTATGACTTGTTATTTGTCTTATAATAGAGGAGATAGGTTAGAGGTCGTGGTCGCGAAATTGAGAGTGGTAGTGCTTTCCTTAGAGTCGTGAGTTCGAATCCTGATTCCACTAAAGAACCGTCGTAAAATAGGCCAATGCACGTTAAATCTGTCGAGGCTCTAAGTTCTTCAATTAGAGTGTTAATGAAATTTGGAAAAAAAAGGACCCAGGTCAGGTGTCATCCACTCGACCTAAGTACAAAACTGCGAGATCTGTTGCCAACAGACCTCGTAAACAAACAGTCATTCATTCCATGTTTGTCTCATAAGTGCGCAATTTCTCTAATCAGTGCTTGAAACATTTTGTTAATAAATACATCGAATTTCCTTAAATAGACAAAATTTATGCTCACTTTGCTCATAGAAATTACTTTTTTTTTTGTAAATGTGTGATGCTGCACCGATAATTAAATATTTTGAAGTATTGATTTTGTGTTACAGATTAAACAATCCTTACGTAAGAAAGATGATTCGAAAATTAAAAGATACAAAAAATCTCAAAAAAATTATATCAGTTATGATTAGAACAAATTTTTAGTACGAAATCAGTAATTCCTTTTTTAATAGGTCACAGAATAACGTTAAATTACTTTTCACTACATTAATAATAATGTAGTGAATAAATTTTAAGACTATTTTGCTTGAATGTTCGTTCGAGATTCTGAAAAAAACACAAGTTTCATATTCTTTCAAAAATTTTCAAAAGTCATTTGATTAACGTAGAAAAAAAGACGATGTAAGATCTTTCGTTTGACTTTACAAATGTTTTGTTCAAGAGAAAAAAAAAACTCCTTCAGTTTGAAGAAAGACAAAAATTTTGACCTTTTCATGCTTAATGACTTTGCCGATAAAGATTTCCGTTTTTCATGGAAGTCCTGAAAATCTCGATTCCTCAATTTCCAGATTTTGAGAAACCAGATTTAAATGATCTCGCATAAAGGGAGAAAGAGAGAGAAAGTGTTTTCAAAGTGTTCAATCAATATCACAGGGTGAAGCAATTGCAGCTTAAAATTCGTTTTATTGAAAATATATGTAAAGGGAATCGATCGGTGGTGTACAATTTCTGAGAATTACTTTTCTCTTCTAGATAAATTTATAGAAAACCTTCTCCTGACAAAATACTACTCGCAACTAAATTCTCTCTTAAAGTATCGATAACTTAATTTCAATCTAAAATAACTAATAAATTATTTCTCAAATTCAAAAAAGATTTTAAATTTGGAATATTGTTTTTAACAACCATTCGAAGAATAAGCGTTCATAAAAGAATATGAGTTTTTCCTTTCATTATATATATTGAATATCTTTTCTGTATGTGATATTTCAATTGATTGCTTATTTGCTCAAAGTATAGATATATAATTTTGTATCGAAATTTCATGTCAAACCTAAGTTTGAGAGCACGCAATTGAATGAATTACTTAAGAGTCAACATTCTATGTATCATACATTAATTTCAAGTGCAATATTTTACATATTCTTACTTTTCGATAACACTTAAAACATTTAAATTTTTTAATACTTTATTAACATTATGCATATGTTTAATTTTATTAGAATAAAATTAATAATGGTCTTTGTGTGGTAGTGCATTTAATTAACAAAACACATTTTCTTAGTATACTGCTTACTATTAATCGTCTTTAATAATTTAATAAACTACAATTTTTAAATATGTTTTTACCTATTACAATCAACAAAGAACTTTCACAAATTCCTTATAAAAATATTGATTCACCAACTCATGAAAAGTGACATTGATCTCTTTAGTAGTAATATTTATCCTTCCTCAAAATATGTGGTAGTCAAATTACGCACTAAAAATAATACACCCGATTCTGTTTTACTCGAACTTCCTTTACTCGATTTTGATATAACACGAACAGAAAAAAAATTAACTCTTCTTTTACTCTATTAATTTCTATTTAACACGATCAATCTCGATTCTAAGAAGAAAATTTTGCTTTAATTTTATTTTTATAACTGTGACATTGGAGACGAAGAATGTAATACGATTTCCATTTGTGAGAATTCCCCGAGTTTTATAATCTCAATATGGAATTTTTCGACTTTGTCTGCTTTTTGAGTTCGGTTCTGAAAGTGAAAACATCTGCGACACTTGTTTTGATTTGACTGAAACGTTTGAGATATATCAAAACAAAACTTTTTTATCAAATACTTCCCTTCAACATGAGGAACGATAAAAACAAGCGAGCCAACGATTTAACTGCCATTTATTTTTAGTCTTATCTACAATTTCATCACATGCCCAACGAAAGGAGGGACATAATATTTATTAATATTTCACGTAAAAGTCAATAAATCTTAATCTACAGTCTTAAAATTTTTGTTTTATGAATTATAACTGAAATACTTTTGGTAGCCCTTAATGTTACATAATTCACCAATAACAATAGCAAAATATTGTATTTTTTTTACTCATTTCTTAAGACTGGAACCAATTATTTATTTTTTCATAGGTACAATGTATTTTTTTGCACGAATATTTTTATACGTTTTATTCGGGAACGAATCTATCATGTAAAACAGAATTAGGTAACTACAGAAATTATTTTTAAAGAATACATATATAATTTAAAAAATGGTGATTGTATGAATAATAATAGATATCCCTTTCCAAGATGTATAAATGCTGTCTCTTTAAATAAATGTTTGAAAATTTTCTCAATGAAAAATGTCTACATAAAATAGTCCATTTAAATGATTTTGTATTTTTAATTAAATAAAGGAATCAAAATAAGGAAAGGGTGTTTGTTGCTTGGAAAGGTATTCTCTAATATAATCACATAAACATTAAAGGGACCTATTGCAAAGATATAAGTCCAATTTATTTTATTTTATTTATTTGCATTTTGCAATCCATCGAATATAGCTTGCTTCTATGGGTGCAAGAAGCTGATACGAATATAACATGATTACTCTCCTATGTAGCGTATAACAGAAAACGACCACGACATTGATAATAAAAATCCTAAAACGTTCGCCCAAATTTTAGGTAAATCTGGACTTCTCATTTTTGGAATGAATGCATACAACCTTTGGATGAAAAAGGAGGCAAGCTCAGGATTTAATTATTGCTTCCTCAATCGCTAAGTGCGATGAGGAAGGTGAGATGATGAGAGGACTTTGAAGATTTTTTGAACTTTTTTGACAGCCACTATTCGAAAAATCTTGACGTCATTTTACTTACATTTCATTCTCCTCAATATCTTGTGTATTTAGATTTATCTGGGTCTAACAATGTAACTCTTAATTTTTGAATTAAAACATTATTTGTGCATGAATTTAATCTACAATCATAAATTTTCAACATAAAAGTGAATTAATATTAATACAAATTATATCTTTCAAAGCTTCATTTCATTAAAATATTGATAGAAGCATATTATTACTAAAATTAATTACTGTATATTCTCCAGTACATGTCTGTTTAATAGATTAAAATATTTAGTTTGTATTCTTTTTTGCAATTAGGAACTGAATTAAGTTTTCTATATTTAATATGAAGAATATATTTAATGTCCTTATAAAAGTTTCTAATGCATCTCAAATTCATTTTCAAATATTTATTCAAAAATTTATTAAATTTCCCTTCTAAGATGTTTCGTGAAACAATTTACGAAAATTCATTAAACATTAGATTTTTAATATCGCTATTTACATTGAATCGTCTAATATATATATTAGATAATGTATAAATTTATATTATTAAATTTCTTTTCGTATAATTTGAATAATGTAATAAAATATGTGAACTCTTTGCTCAAGCTTATGTTATGATAGAAAATCCAATTATGAAAATTAATTTTCCGAATGAATAGACTGCCTAGTAAAAAATATTCATTATCCATTATAAATTTTTTTAATTCTTAATTTTTCTGCATTAAGGCTTGGATTAGGTAAAATTAAATTAGTAATTTCTCAGTTTCAAATCCAAGCAAAATATCCTTTTTCACATTTTACAAATTAATATAAAAAGTTGTTATTTCTTACTTATTATTAATAGTAAAAATATTCTTTCTAATCTGATAATGTTTTAACATTGTTCTTATTATCTCATTTATAAACTTATTCTATTCAAATAAGGTTGTTTAGAATATGAGTTAATAAATATTCTAAAAGCCTTTTCGTAGTAATTTAATAAAAATGGAAGTGCCCTGACTTGTTTTAGATGTGACATTTTTATAACAAAATTTGCTTTCAAATTTCTGAAAAAAAAGTTTTTAAATTATAGAAAGCAATTTATTGTTTTCCTCATTTTCTTCATTTTAAATTGTAATAAATTATGTAAAATTTAATGCAATGACTTGCATAAACTAAGACCGTTAAATTACTTTTGAAGATGTTGAAGTTATAGATAAATTTTATTACGAATAATATGAACTTTTTAAATGTTATTAAAAGAGATGATATAAATAAAATTAAACTGAGATTTAGAAATCAAAATGATGCTGAAAGGAACAGAATTTCAATTTTTATAAATAAATAAATTATTTATGAATGTGATATCAAGAGTGATTGTAATTTTAATTATTTATTGAATTTGTGGGAATTTAATTAAGGGAAAGATATTGAGAGATACAATTTTCAAAAAAATTCAAAATTAAATTAAAATTAGTTAAGTGAAATTTTCTTTAAATTCGATAAAAATTTAACTTAATTTAAAGTAGATAAATTATTAATAAATAAGTACTTATGATGAAAAATACAAATGAAACTTTTTAAATAATTAAACGGAAACAATACTGTTAACCTTGAAGCACAAACTATGAATAATTTTCTATTAACTATTACAAAGACCAACTGAGAAGAATTTCTTTTTTCTTTATTATTTTAGTTTTAATAATTTTTACACTTAAATTTCAAGAAATAATCCATATATGTGTAATAAATAATGAATAATCTTGTACTGTAAGCGTTTGAAAGTGTTTGATGATATGTTGCTATAATTAATTGTGTAAGTTGATTTTAATATAAATTTAACAAATGCGAATATATGTGTTGAAGAAAAATAATAAAAAAAAATGCAAAAAATAAGCTACTTATCCAAAAAAAAGCTTCTGAAAAATAACTATTTCTATAAATCACAATTGACGAAAAGTAGAAACATAAATTAACTTAAATTAAACTACAGGTTAAATATTTCTTTAGTAATCACTTCAGTCACTTATTCTAATAAGAAAAGTATAAATTCTTGATAATCTTCTGAGAAAATAGCTTTTTCATTTCATATTAGTATATAAAATGTTAAAAATTTAGAATAATTAAATTTACTTTTAAAAGCAGCCATTTTAAATTCACGTAAGTTTAAGTTGGTTATAATAAAACGAATGAAATAAATGTCACTTTTTTAGAAATAGGAAACAAAATTATTCGAGATGCATGAAACAAAATATCATCTTCTGAGTATGTTAGAAACCTTTCTGTTTGATCTACAAAACCGATAATTTAATTTCGTTGTTTGGAATATAAAATTTTCGTGGAATAAAATATAACAATCGTTACCCCATGTGTTTGCTAAAAGTTGCGTTACATATCCTCTATACATCCTTAAGGAAACTTTATACTCTCAAATAAACTTAAAATAAAATACTCTTAAAATAATTACAAGCAAAATATATATTCCCACAAGTTCCAAATAAATGTTGCAACTACTCTATTACCCAACAATTTTTTCATTTAGCACAATGTTCCGATGAAACTAAACTCAGTAATCATATAGTAAACTTAATGCTCTGCTCTTGTGTTATTTCCGGGAGAAACGTATTAACCGTATATTTTTGAAACAAAAATCTTAACTATATCCAGAAATAAGAAATAACTTGCTGTCAATATTTACTGTACTCATATTTCACTTTTTGAAAAACATGCAATTTTTCTAAGCGGATATTTTTCTTTCTTCATTCTAAGAAAATTTAAGTGTTCAGTTTCTGTAAAAATTATAAAGAAGAGCATTTTTTTTAACGTTTGAAAAACTATCATTTAGGAAAACATTTTTTAAAAGAGTAATATGTTTTCTTATTGACATCTATGTAGGAATTTTAGTTTTGTATACTCGTTACGTTTTTAATAGTAAATTATAATTTTCTAAATGGAAGTTGAGAAAATAGTTTATAAACTTTATTCAGAGATTTATTCATATTTATCTTGAGTATTAAAAGAAAATCATAATTTAACTGTAACTGAACTTTTCATTCAAATATTCTTAAGCCAGCACCATCTTTAAATTTTTACAATGTTTTTCTGAATTTCACTTGGTGTGTGTGTGTCATCAAATTTTCGATCTTTAATTTAACCAAATTCCCATCAAGCTAGAGCTTTGAAATTTTGGGAATCGTTCGTACTCGCTAACAATGCAATATTTAGATATTTGCGAAAAGTTTTAACTCATATTTTTTTAAATAATACAGTTTAGCCCAAGCACTTGGCGCAATTTGAATAATTGCCAAACTAGGCGATTTCTTTTTTTTTTTTTTGGCTGAATGTTAAGTCCGCTTCGCGGACCAATTTAGCAACATTTGGCAAAATACCGCCAAACAATTCCTGTCTCCAAGAGTGGTTTGACTAAACTGTATTCCAACCATTTAATTTACCGGATTAATTAATTTTAGTTAGTTTTAACGTTGTTATGTATTTCACTTGCTGTGTGTCTGTATGTATGTGCATCAGTGTGTCATCAAATTGTCTATTGTTAATTTAACCACCTTCCCATCAAGCTAGAGCTCTGAAATTTTGGGAACCGTTCTTATTTGCCTAACAATGCAATATTTAAATATTTGCGACCAGTTTTAACTAATATTTTAATAATTATTTTAATAAACTTTGCCACCATATAAAAACGTTGTTTTTAAAAACGTTGGTTTTTATTTCGAATTATTATTGGTGAAGTTTAAAATATTACCGATGAAAGTATTAACAGTTAAAAACAAAATATTAATATTTAAAATTACATAGGGTGCTATATGAATGTTGATTTCCAGTATATTATAAAAACCTATTTCCGACTAAATGAAAATATTTGAAAGCCTTCTTCCACTGTCGCATTTACTTAATAAAAATTGATTTTAGTTAATGAGATATACTAAATATTACAGCTTTAAATTTGAATGTCAATTACATAATGAATAAAAATTTATTTTAAAGGAAATTAAATATAAAAATTGAATTAAAATTTTTAAAAAATAATCATTATTCTGAAAAAGCGTTATTTATAAACAAATTAATCGAGATTTACTCTGAAGACTAATGATTAATATTAATTTTTTTCAAAAAAAGTTTGATATTAAAAGAACCTGTTGAATTTAAATTTACCGTTGTATGCAATTTTGAATTAAAATGTAATAAAAGCACAACCTTTGAATTTAAGCAAATAATTTCAATTGAAAAGAAAGCTTTTTTTTTCGCATGAAAATAACATTATAATGCTCACAAAATAATACGTATGTCGGATTCAATTCACTATATAAGGCTTAAAATAGAAATAAAAATTCTGAAAACCTATTTAAAGTTAGTATAAAACAGATTAAATATTTAGAATACTCAATCTCAAAGGTTGCAGTGATGATAATATGAATGTGCTTAATGTTATGAATTTTAGAATTCCGCACAAATGCTCATGTGTCTTAAAGGAAGAGAACAACGGAAGAAAATGAATTAAATGTAGGGATACAATTGAACGAAAACATCTCGAAAAATGTTTAAATTCATTTATTCACACCTGATATATTTCTAGAAATTCACCAGAGAGAAAATATTTTTAAAACACCACAGTTATACATTAATTATTTTGTGATACATCATTATCTCTCCGAATAAATGCAGGGTATGTTCGAGATTCCTCATCAAAAATTTAAGGGTTGATTGAAAACATCTAAGCAAGAAATTTCAATCATTTAATGCATAGACGGAGAACAAGTGGTTAATCACTAACCAAAGTTGTAATGGAAGGCATATAGAACGAGTTTTCTAACGTGTTGTCATTTCTGCATTAGATTTCTGGAGGTCTGGTGACGTACAGTAATCAGAAAAAGGTCATGCATCCTGAAATTCACGGTAGAAATGACTGTGTGAAAGTATGTAAATTAACCTTAATTTTAATATAAATATGAAATAATTTAATTTCTTCGGAATTTATAAGAAAAAAATTACGTTCACTTTAAATGAAACAGTCTCCTTTGATAATGTGGAAAATATTAAGCAAAATGAATAAAGTAGAGTTTCAGAAAAATGTAATATTAAGACGATATTAAGAGGGAAAATAAGTTTTTTTCCAGCAATCTACACGCTTCGTCACTGACGGTGTTTATTCTTAAATTTATATCCTGCTAAATATCTTATATAAGAGAATTTTTTTTCTCCCATATAAAAATAAAATTAATTATTTGAAACTCAAATAAAAAAAATTTTATGCTTCGACGACATTCGATTCGAAGGCATGGAGATTCTACGCCTACCAAATTTGCCATTGAAAGACAAATGACATACTAGAAGCATTGGCTTGTTTCTTAGTTCATCCGGTAAATTAAATGGTTGGAATGCAGTTTGCCCAACCACGCTTGGAGACAGGAATTATTTGGTGGTGTTTTGCCAAATATGGCTACCCTGGTCCGATTCGTGGACTTAACCTTCAGCCAAAAAAAAATCGCCAAGTTTGGCAATTTTTGAAATCACTCTAAGTGGTTGGGCTAAGCTTCATTTTCACCAATTAAATTTAATTAAATTAATTAATGCATGAAAAAACTGTATTAACATCAAGTTTCATCCTCTACAAGTTTAAAAAATGTATTTGAACTTGAGTGGATGAATAAAAAGTATTTTACTAACGATTGAAAATGTGAACAAGATATATAATTATATATATTTAGAGAGAGAGAGAGTGAGCTAATAGTAGGAATTTAAAAAGGAAAAAAAAGTGAATCATAATTACCATTCACTTTTAATTTTTAAACAATAATTATCTATAAGGTAATGTAATGTAATAGTTATTCAACTGATTTGTAGTTCTCATGATCAATAAACAACGGAATTTTAACTTTGAATGGCCTCTCATGGACACTTTGATTTTACACTTGAAAGACCCGAGAGTGTCATTGCATGTTCAATGTTCCCCAAGAATGAATCTCATTTTCAAGAGGAAAGGACACTACCTTTCTCTTCGTGGTTATCCTACACCCTCCTTGGCGATCCATTTAAATAAGAAACCAGCCAAGAGTTTATCCCATTCATGCATAAGACATTTGACTGTACACATTAACACATGCATATGAACATGTCTCTCTTGCGAGTCACAGAAGTATTTAACAATAATTTCATATAAATCATGCTAAAAAAATTAAACCTCAAATATTGGAACACCATGGCCATTTTCCTTCAGGTAAGAACTATCAGTTTTAAATCGTATTGTTTAAATAAACTGACTGAAAGCGCCGAATGATAGTCTTTCCCTTTCAGCCGTTGCTTAACTTATTAATTCTGTATTCTCTTCTATAATAGGAGCCTCTTCTTTCCTTCGTACGATCCATTTAGCTTAGTTTATTAATTATAAATGTGTTAATCTCAAAATGCATAAGCTTAAAAACTAAATTAGTTCAAAGAAGAAGTGACCGTTTCACAATGTATGAAAACAATAAAATTATTCCCATAGATATTTATTGTGAGTTTGAATATTGTTGTTTGAGCCTTGAAAATAATACTAGCATATAAATTTGCATTATTATTTCAACTTTAAAAATTTATTCATTTGATTATATCTTCTTTGGTTATTTTTCTAACAATGATGTCAAAAAAATTCCGTCATTCTTCAAACAGGAAAATTTTACAAGAGTATTAAAAGAAATAAATACTGTTTTTGTTTTCCCTGTTCTTCTTTGCTACACATTTTTGAATGGTACAATATTCTCAAAACAAAACCTTTATCATATGAGATGCAATTTTTAATAATACATAATTTTTCTTTATTGTGTATTGTTATCTTTAAAAGCCTTTAATTTATATTTGCAGCTTCCTTTTGTGAAAGAAGTTCGCTTCCAATACTTATGTTTAATTTCCTTACATTGCATTCGATCGGATGAATGATTATTCAAATCTATTTGTGTCAGAGGGAATAACTTCTGTTGAAAAAACTAAGTTATTTAAAATCAATAAGCTAAATAGCTAAATTATATTTATTTATTAAGATAACAAACGCAGCTGTGACAACTTTCTCTTTTAAGTTCACATTTTATTGAAACTGTTAGAGAAAACGCGGCGTGGAATCGTTTTTTTATTTTTATTTTTTCGGAATTTAAAATCGATTGAAATGATTTTCATCTAGGTTTCACTGATTAATCAAATGAGTTTCCGTTAGGAGATCGAAATACTGTAACAGACATTGATAAAAATAAAGAGTTAACATTGAGAATATGGAAGAAAAAAATTGAATGTTGGGAGACTTTTTAAATCACCTTTTTAGTGAATAAGGCTAATTTTTCCAAGTAAATAATAAACCGCGCTTCGAGTTTAAGCTCACATGTTAGACAAAAAATATTTTTGAAACCCGGAAGATGTTTTAAGTGTGATATAATCTGTATTGTATTAATTATTTGACATACAAATTATATTTCAAATAAAAAATAATCAGTTACTTATGTTAACAGTTATTTTAAAATTAACCATTGCTTCCTGATAAATAATGAATATCTTAAAATACTTATTTTTCTCATTTTTACTCGAAAAGTAATTGGTCATTAACTCAAAGTATTGCGACAGAGCTTAAGCCAAAAACTCTTCTATTTGAACTTAGTAATAATTATTTTTTAATAATTTTCATCCTTGTTTCTACGGTTTTTCCTAATATTGTTGAAGCGATACTTGTGCATACTTTACGGGCTATATTTCGAAAAAAATGTTGAACACTTAAGCTACTTGCATCATCGGATATGAAAAGTAGAAACTTTTTGGCAAATTTTCAAAAATAGCGTGAACAGTGTCAATTTTATATTTTTAAAAAATTCTAAGTCATCACATACAGACATTTATCGATTCAAATGAAATAGCAATCATATAGTAAGCGGAATGAACATAAAGCTCCTTCATAAAAAGTAAAAGAAGAAATTGTTAGTGAGACATCAACAAATTTTTAACTTCACAACCATTGAGTGTGAATTCTTATTTCCTCCCCTCCGCTTTCACCTTCTATTCCTCTAAGCATAGTTCTGGTGCATATTATGTCATGTTCTGCGTAATTGTGGTTATTTACATTTCTTCGCATATATTTTGGAGATCATTATATTTATTCATTTGTTTGTTCCTCATTACAAATTATATTAAAACATTTTCCTAAGATTTTTATTTTTATTGATATGCATTAATTATGTATTTTTTGTTAAATATTTTTGCTTATCAAAAGTATTTTATTCTTGGTAGCTGAATTGAAAAGTGATTAAATTCACCCAAGTTTAGAAATTAAAAGTAACGTTCATTCGTAGTGAATTTTAATTTCTGTTAAACTTAACGTAACATTTCATTAGTATTTACAGCTTCATTAAATCTTTAATAATTTCTTTAATTAATGAACTGCACGCTTCGCTTCCATTGGCCTTAAATTTTTACCTTTAACTTTAACATTTTGCTTATTCTTTTTTAGGGATGCTAATTTATTTATATGTATTCAAAATACTATTTTTAAATTTATTCAAAATATTATTTTAATCTTGATTTATTCATATATTGTTTTTAAGAATTGATCCTTATCTATAAATTATCTATTCCCCCATCAGAACCATCAGAATATTTAATTCATCCGAGCGAAGAACACTTGATAGTTTTTATAAATTATATTATACTATAGTTAGTAATTAATTATAATTTATTATTATTATAGTAATTGTTATAATTGTCAAAACTTTCGAAAATTTTCAACATCCAAAGATATGTTTTAGTCAGATAATACAGATAATACATACATACATTTTTTAAAGATTAAGAAGGATTGCCTTATTCTGATTAATTATTCTAGTATTTAGAAGCCCTTAATTTGAATCTACAATGAAAATTACAATTTTTGTAACACCCCATGTAGGAGAATAATTAAAAGTCTAATGCATGCATAATACATTGCGTAATTGCGTCTGATGAAAAAGATTGTTTTCTTTTTCATTTTTTAAGATGAGATTTAATATAATATACTTATTGCGATGTTTTATATTGTTATGCTCACAAAGCGTATCTAAAACAATACAATTGTTTTTGCTTAAAAAGGATTTTTATTGTAAGTCAAACTATAAATTATTTTTATGACGAAACTGACTCAATTACAGAAACGATGTTGCAGCGAGCTGAGGAATATTGATTTGCGAAATTCGTTTTTGTGGCAAAGTGTGTACAATTGTAGCGACTTCCTTCTACAACAGCGCCACTGATTAAAAGGCCTTACTCAACCAGCCCGGAGAGATATCTTTTCGGCTTGATTGGTAGGCCCGTCGCCTTCGGATCCCTTGGTCCAGGGTTCGAATCTACGCTGCCGTTTCGCGACCGCCACACAATTGTTTTATTAACGTCGCACTGAGAAGCAACACGAGGACTATTAACGACAGCAGACCACGTAATTTGATCCACTGTAAGTAACGAGGATGATGCCTAAGCTACCACCTCTTTATCCAATTTTCCACATCACGCCTTCAGGAGGATTGATTGTTTTTTTTCATCGTCGCACCAGAAGCAACACGAGGGCTGTTAGTGACGGACCTTGTAATTTTGAGTCTCTGTCACGTGAAAAGGAAGGCACCTGAGCTGGCAATTTCCTCTTCAAACTTCCACAGCATACCCATCGGAGGACTTTGAGCCACGACAGTTTTAAGGTTCATCAGCCCCGGATATAAGGCGGTTATTTTTGTCATCGAGGTTCGAGCCCACGACGACTAAAAACCCGCGAGTCCGCGACCATAGCCACTAGGCTACCACGGCTACAAGAAATGCTGGGAGAAATGCATTACTCTGGACAGTGACTTTTCAATATTCTGTGTATTTCTGCCTTCTAGGCGAGTTTGGCGTCCTTCACCAACCCCAAAAAGCTGGTACCTCAGTGTTAATATAATCAATCGCCACTTATAAATTCTGGAGTCAGACGTGCAATGGAACTTATCTATTCGTGTCATATGGTTTCTTTGTTCTTGTAGTACATGGTGTTACCATTCGTAGAATTCTCAATAAATGTACATAGATTAAAGTAACTTGTCATTACTACAAACTCTTCTATAATATAGTCCGCTAGATTAAAATAGTGTGCTTCTCCTAACAGTGACTCTGTACCGAAATCTTAAGAATAATTACTAAAAATTAAGTGTTAGTCTCAATTATTCTTATTAATAATTCACCTTTTGGATATAACAGAATAATAATTAAAACTTTGTTACATGGCGAGATAATTTAGTCTTAAGCTTCATGAAACCAAATAACATTAGTAAAAAACGAATTTCTTAATCATGGATTTTCTTTCAAACTTCACACTTTGTGTAACATTTACCGACCATTTGGCGACTTGGCGAGAAACTTGAAGTAAAATTTAATTCTTTAAATATTTAGTTTTAATCAATTAATTTTTATTAATTATAATTAAATTATCATATTTTCATTTAAAGCAATTGTATATGTGAAATTTCAGCTCTATTGAGCGCTTTAAAATGTGAGAAAAAAGCTTTTAAATTTTTGACTCAGACACACAATGTGAGTAGCAGAAATTCCACCAGAAACCAACATTAATAATTTTAAATTATAGCATTAAATACATAAAAATTAATTAATAAGCATAATGAATTTTATTTCAATATGTCAGTTATAAAACTCTAAGACCCCCTTTCCCCTCCTTTCCTTGTAAAATATGAATAATATCAAACACTTCTTCCCAAAAAATATTAAAAATTCACATAAAATTCTAGATAATTAATTTTTAATTAAAAAACTGCAGAGAAAATACTTTTGATGTTCAATAAATATGACAATCTTAGACACACCGTTCAAAATATGATTAAAATTCCAATTAAATGAAAACATATCGCTTTAGTGTGAATAATAAAAAGCAAACATTCTTTAAAGGATGCAAATAAATTGAACTTAATTAAATTAAGCTTCAAATTTCAGAACCTCCTCATAAAACACTTCAAAAGCACAATTAGTGTTCTGAAGGTTTCAACTAATTGTAATTGATAGTATTGTACTAAAGAACAAACTCAAATATATGAAAGAAGATAAAAGAATAAATTAAAAGCTTCCTCTCACTAGAGAATAATACGATCATCGAAATAGATTGTTATTCGAAATTTGCGTTTGGAACATTAAGATAAAATGTAATTTTGATTTATGAAATAGTTAATTAAGGTTATTAAATTTTTATGTTTGGCAATATTCATTGAAGCTGTGGGTAATTAAGGAAGAAGAATACTAAGATAATATTTTAAACAGGTAGTTGAGAAAAAAAGAAAGTGAAAGCTCTTTCTTTGAGCGTAAGATAATGTAATTGAAGAATTAACCGACATGTTTAAGTAAATGTACAATATTTTCGAAAATAAGTTAAACCTTAATTCGAATTGATTTCTCCCAAATATCGAGGTTAAAATTTTTATACAATACTTCCTCATGTCTTAATTTAGACATGTTGTAAGAATTTCAAATATTGAATAGTACTTACTGTATATTGATACTTTAATTCGTCTTTCGTTAAAATGAATTAAATATACAACCTCTGACAATAAAGTTCGGTGAATAGTACTATAACATTAATTTAGATGAAATACTAAGGAAAGTTACCTTACTGTCCTCCGAAATAGTCACCTCCTATAACTATGCACCGCTGAGATTTGCCATACATGTCCTGGAAACCTTGCAAGAAGTTTTCTTTTGGGATGGAGTTCAAAAGCCTCGTCACATTTCGTTGGGTGTCAGGAATATCGTCAATTTTTTTTCCCTTTCAAAGCAAGTTTGCGTTGTGGGAATATAGAGACGTGTGGAGGATTGAGATCTGGCGAGTATGGTGGATGTTCAATATGCAATACTCCTTTTTTTTTTACCAAGAACTGTTTGGATAATGCCTTGACTATCAAAAAAGGTGATGAGCATCGTTTTAATGCGTGATTTTTCTGCTCTGACCTTTTTCCGACGAGGTCATGCAAGAGAATGCCATTCCATACTTTGCCGTTTCATTTCAGGGTCGTTCCTGAGACACCAGGACTCATCCTCAGTGACAACACAGTTCAAGAAATTTGGAGTCACATCCACCGTTTCGACAAAATCCTGTGAAACCTCTAGACGTCCCTGCTTCTGATCTTCAGTCAAGTGATGTGGCCCTTTTCTCTTCCCTAAAATCTGGCTAACGATTTGTCGCTCGGATTCACGGTTAATCTGCAGCTCATCAGCTATCACGCACGCAGTTTATCGACGATCTATCGTGAGTAATTTCTTCACTTTCTCAATGTTTTCGTCACTGACGGAGGTTGGCCGGTCTTCCACTACCGGGATTGTCATAAAACCTTTCCCAGCCTTCTCGGAAACGGGCAAACCACTCTTACACACACTTCATGGACAGTGCTTGAAATTCATAAACACATACCAGCATCCCATGAGTTTCTTTCGATATCTTGTCAAGCTTAAACCAAAGCTTTAAATTGATATTTTATTCGTTCATTTTCCTGTTCTCAGTTAAGAACTAACGCACTAAACAAGCACTATGTAAAACTAGTTTTATACGGAACACAAACGATGCTCAACTGAACAACGGTGGGAGTAGATGGTCCACACCTGTCACTACCCAGGTTCAGCGTTTTGTTTCGCCAGTGTTGTCAGATCGGCCGTTCTGACTTCATTCACCGAACTTTATTGTCAAAGGTTGTATAATAGACAGTATACAACTAAACCAATGTTTGATACTAACTATAAAAGTATAGTACGTATCTCTCTCCTACTCACTCACTCACTCACTCACTCACTCACTCACTCACTCACGCACACAAAGGTGGTACAATAATCGATTTTGAAGGCAGTGCAGTAGTTGTTTGGGAAAAAACTTCCTGCATTTTTTCAAATTAGCATTAATTATTTCTGTTGAATGTATTTTGCCCACATGTACTGTACGTATTGCATGAAGGCAAAGTGATCAGAAAAATAATTCGAAATAAATACCAACGTTTTTATATGGTGGCAAAGTTTAATAAAAAAATATTGAAATGTTAGTTAAAACTTGTCGCAAATGTCTCAATATTGCATTGGCAAATGTCTCAATATTGTTCAGCCAAAAAAAAAAAAAAAAAAAAAAAACAATATTTTTTTAATTTTAAACCAACCAACAAAGTGGTTGGGCTAAACTGCATTATTAAAAAAAGATTATTGAAATATTAATTAAAACTTGTCGCTTGTGTCTAAATATTGCATTATTAGGCGAGTCAGAACGATTCCCAAAGTTTCAGAGCTCCAGTTTGATGGGAATTCGGTTAAATTAAAGATCGAAAATTTGATAACACACTGATACACACACAGACATACACCAAGTGAAATATGTAAAAACGTTGTAACTAAGCAAATGCTAACTATACTCACATAGCGCGAGTAGACATGAATCGAATGAATAGCTCTATATTCCCCGGAAACCTTGCCTTTTTTACATGATCTTAATGATCGGGAAACTTCCAGGAAATGACGCGGTTGGAAACTGCAATTTGATTAGGTAACTCCAGTATGATGAAATGTTACTTCAGTTGGTATGCTATTACGTTATCAGGTACCTTTTTAATTGACACTACGGATAGTTAACAAAGGAAATGTTCTTATGTAATGACTGAGATGGCCTTAAATCAAAATTAAAGTCCTCATTGGATTATTACGCCATGAAATCATATATATATATATAATATATAACACATGGATCAATAAGTCCCGAGACTGGGCGGTCGTGTTTTTTTTTTGCGATTTTCTCCTTCAAACGCACCAGCAAGTCAATATAATGATCACTGTTGATCGATTTACCTTTTTCGAGGTAGTCAATGAAAATCACGCCATGCGTATCCCAAAAAACTGACGCCATGACTTTGCCAGCTGACTGCTGCGTTTTCGGACGCTTCGGACGGCTTTCGCCAGCTGTGCGCCACTCAGATGACTGCCGCTTCGACTCTGGAGTGGAGTGATGTATCCATGTTTCGTCCATGGTCACGTAACGACGCAAGAAATCTTTTTTGTTGCGAGTAAATAGCGATAAATAGCTTTCTGAATCATCGACTCTTTGCTCCATCGAAAGCAATCGCGGCACCCACTTGGAAAAAACCTTTTTCAT
>BMAW01113653.1:776396-809035 GCA_019974015.1 Nephila pilipes
TAAAGCAAATAGTTTGTATAATAAACCATTTGATATAAACTATATTCTCTAATATTTTCAGAGAAATATTAAACTCATATATTCAAAATCAATAACTTTATACACACTATTTTGATGGATTAAATTAAAATATATTATATTGCCTGTCCGCCAACTCTGATGAAGTGTTATCAATCTTACCATTCTCATCACAATCCTTTAAATATTTAATGACAAGACATGCATTATATAAAAGTCTATATAGTTGTATTAAAATAGTTCAAACAGCCCTTCTCAAGTTATGAAGTGTTTTATAAAATGCCAAAAGACATTTTCTGGGGCTTATGAAAGATTTCTTTTAAAAATTAAGCTAATATTTAATAAATTCAACGTTCATTAACTTTAAAAATGTAAGACTTACTTCAGAAATAATTAAATATGAGATTTAAATTTAGCTCTCTATTAGAGAAAAAATCTTATTCCTGACTCAAAAATGAATCGTTTTTGAAATGAATAAATAACATAAAAAAGGACACTTACTTCAAAACAAATATGCTTTTTACACATGTTGCCATATCTTGTTTTAAATAGTATAAGCTCTCAAATATTCAAATATTGGAAGGAGGTTGTACATAAGACATGGTTAGAATTAAGAATACAATATAGGCCCTATATAGCAAGAGTAGTTGCCTTCAAATGCCTCGTCTTATACTATTTGGAGTTTAGTGTTGGATCCTAAAAGTTACAAACCGAGTGGCACTTCTATTTAATTTCCAATTTAGTTTCGCTAATGTTGACACTTGAGTTGGCTCCTCACATTCATACCGCATCAACATGGTTACTTTAAAGTTGCTACATATTAGCTAAGCCTTGTCCATTCTACTCAATTATGTTTGTTTAGAATTACAATGAGCGAAATCGCAGGCTTTCGGTTATTAGACTTTTCGCGAAAGCTTGGTGAATACAGTAATAAGATTTCATACCTTGAAAAATGATTAGGTTTCATAAATGAAACCAAAAATCATCAAGGGAAAAGGCTGACGTATGTTAAGTTAAGTATGTCTTGGTAGTGCAGTTTCCTGAGTTTAGCTGAGCAGTTCCATCTTAGTTGATGACTTCGACAAGAGGTGTATTGCCTGTGTTAAAGCTCCGGTCCACTGGTCATTCTGATATCGTGTATATATTGTTAATCCTAAATGGAATTTCTCCTTTTTTGCTCAAATCTAGACTATTTTAAATGTTTCAATGTTAAAAGCAATTTATTTGGAGGAGCAAATTATAATGAGGGTTTCTACGAAATAACATTTTCTCCCCTAATTTTGAAAATATTTGAAAATATTTTTAAATGCCTATAGTCCTCCAAAAGAATAATTAAAATAAACGTAACTATATTTTTAATCATCGAATGAAAAATATGATTCCGCATTAACCTGTATTAATTTTTGTTCTTTCTGATGCATCTTTTTGCTTTCAGACAGACAAAATAGTTTAGATTTGAAGATGAAAGTAGAAAAAAAAATCAAACTTGTTTTACATGAAAAGAAAATTTATTAATAAATTAACTGGTGATTATGTAATATTGATACAAAAATCCACGCTCGTCTCCTTTGAATAAATATAACATTTAACCAACGAATTATGAGATAGAACTTGAAAAGCTCCTTATAGTGAGTGAGATGAATCTCCAGTCAAAGATAATAAAATAAATTATTTGACAAACCAATAAACGACAAGAATATTTAAGTCATCTGTGAATGTGTAAATTGATAAATTAAATTCTGTATGATTAAAAATGTCCAAAGATTGACATACCTGAAGGAGGGTGGAACGTAGGCTCTCCATGATCATGCAATCGGAATTTTGTTGCTGGTGTATTTTGTGAATGGTAAATGGCTGTCTGTTGAGAGTATAAAAGTGTGGGCCACTCTCACTCAAGTTGTGTTTCACTAAGCGCAAAGACCGCGACAGTGATCCTCAAGCTCGTACCATAGTTCTGATAGATAAAACTCGACTCAAGACATTCTGCAGGAGTGTTGCGAGAAATCAGATTCATATTGGTGGAGGGTTACGGAGGCTAGTTTCCCATTGGCTGTTGCAGATTTTTGGAAAAAGGCAGGACTTTCTAGTATTTTTTGTTCTCATGGCTGCAACAGACGTTAGTGTAGCTCTTCTTGTTAGCTGACAAGATGCGGAGGGGAGTCGATCTATTGGATATTCCAAAAGAATGCTAATGAATGAAGAAAAAGTGGGTGGTGAGTCAATGAGGCTATCAAATTGAGAAGTTAATTCAAGAGAAAAAATTTAAAAGTTTAAAAAAGATTGAAAAAAATAATTTAATAGGAGAGAAACACTTAAAGGGGTTCGTAATAATAAAAGTATATATAAGGCGTTGATCTCAACCTTGTCCAAATGTTAGTCATTAACGATTTATCCACCTCACTACGCTTGGAATAGAGTGAACCTTAGTGAAAGTCTTTTTATATACGGGTCTCCAGACAGAAGGGCGTTTTAAGCACCCTTTCTTCTGTTTGAATTTGCAACATGCCATCGGCTTATTTTTTCATTGATCTGCAGCTTGTCCTGGAATCAGGAACCATCCAAAATTAAGAGCTGATGTGTGATAATTGCGGATGCAGCGTATCAATATGATTAAATTAAACTAGCTTTTTAAATTAGAATACTGAAAATTACTAAGGCAGTCAACGTGTTAAGTTATGGATTAAAAAAATAGGCAGCTAGAAATATTAAAAAATGGAACAATTAATCAAGCTATCATAAATCAGATTTCAAATTACAGCTGTCAAGGTAACTGGATAGTTAAAATAACAGAAATACACCTGCGTTGCACAAAAACGAATATCATTTGATTTTTTTTTTAAATTTTCTAATCGAAAATCACATGCAAAGAAAATTGCATAACCTGTAATCATGTAAAACTAACCTTGTAAAAGAATCTGTACAAACTGTAATTGTAAAAGAATTGTTAAACTTCTTTTGTGGATTCTCATGTTAATTTTTGAGAGCTGAATATTAAGAAAGGATAATAGTCGACGGGATCACACTGGAGCACCTGAGCGTTATGCTCTTAATCTCCATGTCAGGTACAGAATTTTAAGAAAGAGCTTTACTTCGGCCTTTCCTGCTTAGAACTGGTTTGTGATTTTAATAAATTTAATATTGTATGAAATTTGGAAAAGAAATTAATGAATTTAATTAAAAAACATTTAGTTCTGTAATAATATGATGAAAGGTTACTCAGAGGCTGGAAGCTTTCTGAGTGGCTGACCTGAGTTGATCAGAGGGGGAGTAGGGGTATATATCTGACTTATCAGCCGACCAATGAGGAGGCTGCCAATCAGTGTGTGTATGTGGTTTACAGGAATTTCTAGCATAGCTAGAGACATCTGGTGGTTGAAAACGTAAATAAATTAGTGAAAATTAAAGTGTTTGCGTGAGGAGACTGGTGTTTGTTAGTTACAGGTTTAATAGAATGTTTTTTGGTCTTTTAATTTTTAAATCAGGATCATAGTTATAGATATTAAGGAGAGATTTGTTATCGATGGTCATGAGATTATTAAAGAATTTAAGTGAAATTTTTTGAATGATTTGTTTGATTGTTGGGAAGTTAATAGAGGAGTATATGTCTGTGTTTCTCATGAACCATCTAGCTTTTGCTATTTGACTGATGATATTATTTTGAGCTTTTTCAAGATTATTACTATGTGTTTTGCCAGCGAAAACCAAATGGGACAGCTGTAAGTTAGGATAGGTCTGAGAATCAGAGTATAGATAAGCAACTTAGTTATTACGGATATTTAATTTTGAATTCCGAGCAATTAGTATTACGAAAGGAGATGAGACACATATGGCTATTTTTCCAAACAATCATGAAAAAAAAATATTATCCTTATTCTAGAATAGTTGGGAATGTAAAAAGTAACGGGTGAACTTATATGATGAAATCATCAGCTCATTATGACTGAAAGTTACGTTGAGTGCTGAGGACATTAAGCTGAGTTTTGTATATTCAAGAAAACATTAGCAGCCAGAATAATCTAATGATAGATTTGTGTATCATGGTTACCTTCACAATTATGTATATCATTCTTTTATACGTATTCCGAAGTTTTAATTTGGAGCATTTTTGATGTTGAAGATTTTAAAATTTTAATTATTTTTTCTTGTTTCTATGAACGAATAGAGTTGCTATATGAAATTCTGACAAAATATTTTTGACGATACATTCCTTATGTTACCACAATGAGAAAATTTCCTCAAACTATTCTTCTTATAAGCCCTTTCTCATTTAATTGGTAACAAATAACCAAAGAAGACTATTGTAAGATAATGAGGGCTGAAGCGTTCCAATTATGTGGCGGTTTTAGATTCTTCAAGAATGGCTTGGGAGCTAGTTTGGGTTAACTTTTTTTATATTTTCAGCGAGAAAATATATTAATTAGGTATTAGAAATATAAAGAGGGTTTGGACTAAGAAACTGAAGAAAATAAAATGTTAAAAATTTTCTCGAAATTCGAGAAAGTTTGAAATAATTATTTGCATCGTGAATTCAACAATATAAGAATGAGTTTCTTTAGTTTTATTATTTAAGAGTTTCCCATACAGCAGAATATAAAAACAAAATTGTCAAGAATACAGTTATATTCTACATTCTTATTGAAATTTAAATTTACTAACAGCAAATGTCAAAGTAGTTTTAATGTGTAAATGTAAAAATAGTTTTAAATCATTAATATCAAAATATTTTATTCTGTAAGGATTTATTTAATAAGAAGACTTAATGACTAAAATTATGGTGAACAGAGAAAAATTTACCCTAAACGTAAAATTAACTGGCTGTTCATTTGCAATGACGTAATGAAATAAAACAAAGTCTTATAAAAAATTTAAAAAAAAAAAATGAATTATAGAACAGAATTTTGTAATTTTATGCAGTTATGAGTAGAGACATAACTAATTACATCATAGTTGAATTATGTTGATGATAATTATTATAATATTAGGAGTGTAAAAGAATCTCTTTCGCATTTAAAACTTAAGTATGTATTTTGCTGTAAATCATGTACATATTTTGTTTCAGATTTTTTAAGTACAGAATTTGGGAAGTATCTATGGATAAAGGATTTAAACATGCTGATTTGTTATAGTAACCCTAAGAATACTCGATGATTAAGTCACGCACGTTTGGCAACCTATCTAGGAGGTTGCCAAGTTTCGTTGCCAATCGCCTAGGGGACACCCTATTCCTGATTTTAACCAAATTTTGCTTTGGTCATCATTACTACATTGCTCATATTCAGAGTACATATATGGGACACTTTAATGAGAGAAAACATCCATTAAAACCAGAAATATCGGACAATTATTCAGCGTATTCAACAGTAAGGTTTTTTTCAAGGTTTTCCACGGACTGGAAGACCGCGTTCAGATCATTCACAGGAAAGTAATGATCGTGTATGGTAGAGAATTTATGAAGAGCAAGGGAAATCCAGCAAATCAGTTCAACAAGTTCTGTCTTAGGTTTTTTTTGGTAAGTTTACAGAATTATTATAAAAAAAATTAAGTGTAATTATGAATTTTGAAAATAATGATATGATATTTTTAGCAAACATTTAAACGAATGCTATTATGTTGTCTGGGAATGAAAGAAATTCGTAACGGGTAGCGTGCAACATTGGTCTATAATTTTGACATGCCTGGCCTTAGTTATTCCACTTATTACATAAAAACATTAGTAAATAATGAAACATGAAATGATTGTTCAAAATGTGTGGGTTATTAAATAAATAAATACAGTACAGAATTTTTAATTAAAAAACATTTAGTTATGAAAATCCAATTTCTTTTATCAAAGATTATTTTATGATTAATCTTTAATACAATTATCTCATGATAAATAATATTTTCAATCTAATTAAACTTATCTCATAATAAATAATATCTTCAATATAATTAATTTATCTCATAATAAATACCTTGAAATGAAAACCATGTGAGGCAGGACTGAAGATATTAAATGTAAAGGAGCTAAAAGTCCTCTTTTTGGGTGTTGTGAATGTGAAGTGTCGCAACTCATATGTTGATTTCGCCATCGGACCGCAGTTCAAAATTGCGAGGTTATATTTGTGACGTTGGGCTATGCGCAATTTTCTCTTCTCTAACATCGGGATTTTAATAGAGTGGAATTGCATATTACAATTCCTTCCAAACCAAATTAAAATGGGATTAGGTAAATTAGATGAAGACAGAAGTAAAGTGAAGCGATTTAGATTAAAATGTGTATATATGATATATAATTAATGCAAAAGAAAGAGAGATAGAGGATAAAGATTGGCAGACCAACAATTGTTACTGAGCTTACAGTTATTGTTAGTTTTGTGGATTGAAATGATTGGTTGATTTTGTTAACGTCGTATTAGAAGCAACATGAGAGCTATTGGCGACAAACCTAGTAATTAAGGAATTTCTCTAAAAGCATTAATATACGAGGCCATTGTCAGAGACAGTCGTGAAATCAACAATGAGTAGATTGGTAAGAGGTTTCTTATTTAAATCATAAATTAAGAATCTGAGTTAGGGTGGGGTGAAAATGCAGTTTAGCCTGACCACTTGGAGAGAGTTCAAAATTCGCCAAATATGGGAAAATCAAAGGGGTTGCCACGCTTAAAGCCATCACAGTGAAGAGAAACCGGTTAGTTCTTATTTTGGTGGGGCCTGGCGCGCTTTAACTTTTTTTTGGCGTAAAAAACAAAGAAACAAAGCGTCGAATCCCCTTTTATAGATTTTTTAGGGTTATCAGAAACAAACCTGCATGGTAACCACATTGGCGATAAATCGCCAAAAAAAAGAGTGCCAGGCCCCACCAAAATAAGAACTAACCGAGAAACCAGGGTAGCCACATTTGGCGAAATACCACCAAATAATTACTGTCGCCAAGGGTGGTTGGGCTAAACTGCATTCCAACCTAAGGTGGATTTCTAGCGACAGCTAACTTGGAGATTCTGCATTAATTGTAAGTAATTTCATTTATTTCGTCTTGTGTGTTCCCATTTAGAGTATTGTTGCTTTTTGTTTAATGTATTAAATTGAGATATGTCTTAAGAGCCAAATAATGACGGACAAACGCCATATATCGGCTGCATTAAATTTGATGGACCTTAAAAGGAAAAGTTCAATTCACAGCAAACAATATATAAATGTTCGGTCTATTCCTATTTTGACGGGGTCCCTTGGCGTGGTTAAATGTTTTGGCGAAAAATCGTCAAGTTAGTTACCATCCAGTTTTTTCTTGTAACACCGTAAAATCTATAAAAGTCTATCAATTTTTCCTTTACTTTTTTTTCCAACCGTTATACACAACTTCTTGATTGGCTAGTCATCAAAAAAACTCGGGAACTCGGGAAGAGTCAAAAGTCTCTTTCCGAGTAAAATTGTTCTAACGATATTAAATTTATCTTAAGCGTTTTTATTATTTTTAAATGATAATTCTATTATTTTTTAAGTGGATATGTTTATACTACTTCTTTAAATTTAAAATTAATTCCTGGGCAAGTTGTCCGTCAAAATTGGTTCGTTTTGAATAATATTGTTTTCCCGAAAGGGAGAAAATCAGTTCTAAGGTAGCAAAAGAAATTCTAATAACACCTCTTTTAAAGCAGTTAGTTGAATATTAAAACATCAGTTGAGCAACTGTTTTCTTGCTGATGAGTACTCATACCTTCTGAAATAATGCCAGTAAATTTTATCTGTTCGTTTCCCAGATGTTTCCTTTTTCTTTATTCTATGAATTTTTACTTATATTAATTACAACTGTAATTCCAAATGCGTTAATGCTACTTCAGTTCTAATGGTTTTCAGTTAGAAGAGACTTTTATGATATTCCATTTTCCGTTGAAGTACTTTGCTTTTCAAATTCATTATTTTTTATAAGTTCTATTATGTTTTCTTTGGCTTGTAATGAGTTTTCAGGCTTACTTCATTGATATCTCTCAATGTATCCTTTCATTCAGTGAAAACGCCATCTTGTTTCAAAATTTGTCTTCTACACACGATGATTTTGGCATTTTCTTTTTTTCATTTAATACACTTGCTTACTTCATCATAATTTGTCTTCCAGGCACGACGTCATCTTTTTTCCCGCTTCTAGAATCTCCGGGTTTGAAATACCCGCTTTGGCGCCATCTTGGTTCGATTTCGAAAATCTCTTTAGGGGACCCCATCACAAACTAGGTCTTTAAAAATATTCTTATAAAGTGATATAATACCTTTTGTTGCTCCGTGTCACATAACACCATTCAATAAAACAATAAATATGCTTGAAAACTTTTCCCGGCTGATATGTAGTATACTCCGGACTTGCATATTCGGTTCCTTTAGCTAATTTAATGTATGAGGTAATCAAGCCTAACATTGGAAATCAGCTTGGCATGAAAAGCCTCGCAGTATAAAAAGCTTCATCGCCATACAAAAATGATCAAATCTGAGTGTTTACTGCATCGGGTAATTTTTTTTTATCTACAGATGTTTAAAGCTAACTGAATAAAAATTATGATAACTACACCTCAGATCTAAACTTCTACACTCTATCCATCGATAATTTTACTTTATTGCCGATTCTAGTGGAAAATGGTCATATACATATATAAATTTTAGAATTATACTTTCCCCCCTAGAAATGTTTTACCCCATCAGAGACGCTTTAGGGATAAAACTTAATCTTAAAAAATCGCGAATTCATATTCTTCTAGTACATTCACGAATGATTTACTGCTTTTCTTTCATTCGATGCATTATAATTTTGAGAGTACGTACGAATATATAAAATGAGATATTCCTGAGCCATATATAAATGACTAGAGTATGGATTGTGTGTGTTAGAAATTAAGATAAATGAAATATAAAAACATTAATTTAGTTTCTGCTATCTGAGCAATTCTAACTTATATAAAAAATAACATAATAAAAAAGAGAGGAATTAATAAATTTAGTATACATATAGCCTGAAAATGCAGGATATATACTTGATAAATTTTGAATTTATAATTGCGATGAAATTTACATTTTCCTCAGTGAAAAGGGACATTTATTGTTACTAGACACGACTATAAGTGTAATTTAAAGTAAAAACACTTCAAAATAAATTTCAAAAAATTATCCAGTAATCCTAAAAATCTAAAATCATTCCTTACGATGTAGTCCTTTTTCACAACACAATTATACATGCAGATGAGCAGGAATTATGAAAAATGTATTAAAATATAATTATCTTAATTTATTGGCAAATGAGATTATTAAATTTGAATAAAACTCCAACCATTATATTATATTTCATGCATGAAGTCTTCTTCAATTGTTTTCGAGATATAAGACTGACAGCTTGGTGATTTATGTGCCTTGCCTGAATTTCTTTGCAAATACTACTAAAATAATAAGAACATATATTTTTTAAGATTTAAATTACATTAAAATATAAAAACAATACATACACGGGCAAATATGGCTTTAGCATTACGTGGCTTCATTTATTTTATCAATTTATTCTCTGGAATAGTGAAAAATATTTTCATGTGTTAACTAAAGAAAAATTTTGAAAATTAAGGAAGTATATTATATTTCTGATGAAAGAAATGACTTCACATTTCCTAGCACCCTTAAAAATGAATCATAAAAAATTTGTTTGCATTTTCTATAGGTGCAGTTTATATGTAATTTTGCAATGTGATTGGTTTTTATGTGGTTTCATAATAATAACAGACTGCTATTTGAAAATAGAAGGAAAACATCTTTCTATTTCCAAGAAAGAAAATTTACAGAACTTACATTTCATTCCGCAGACCATGAGTTTTTTAATCCTATTTACACCAAAGAACTTCTGCAGAAAAATGAGTAACAGCTTTTAAAATGTAGTTGAGCATCAAACTTTCATATCATGTATTGTAGAAGCATGGTGTGTTTGTGTGTGAAAGATGTTATGGTTCTAATCACACTCATCTATGCTGATTGTGGCTTAGAATAACGAAATACAAATTGTCCCGAAAATAACAGAAATGTTTTAAAATTAATTAGAAATGGGGAAAGTGAGAGAAATGTACTGTTTGCTGCTTTCTGCTTCGGAAACCAAGGAATTTTATGCTACCGATTTCCAGAATTAATTACAATGTTACCAATCACTTCTTAGTGGAAAAGCTAAAAAATGGTACGAGCCTACTGCAATGATTATTGGAAAAACTAAATAAGGATTTCAAAGTAATCACTACTTGCAGCAACAGCATGGAATAGTTTGTGAAAAAAATTATCGACACTAGTATAAACATTTCAGCTGGAATCATCTGTCTTGCTGCTGGGTGTATTGTTAATCGCATGTGGAAATTTAGAAATACACCTGGTATTATAGGTACTCCCAAAGAAATTGTCACATATCATCAAATCTAATGAATAAGAAGGCCAAGCCATACCACTTCCTTGTATGCATATGGTAATAAAGGATAATGATTAAATTTTCGAAATTTTTACTGAGGAAATCGAGAAATTCAGCTATTTAATGTGGCTGGGTACCGTCTTGTTTGAGCCACAAAGGGTTCAAGTACTCCTCCAAAGCATTTTGAATCTCTATAAATTTGCGGACTGTGCCCAGATATTGTGCAGCAATAAGAATTTCGTTTGGTGACGAAAAATGGCCCAATGAGTATTTTACAAAAACTCGCTTATCAAACAATGAATTTTGAAGGGTGCAGGGATGAAGGTACGACAACATAAAGATTTTATGATCTTCAAAATGATTTCACCAGATCTGCTTGTTTACAAACACGTCAAAGGAGATGTATGCCTAATCTGATACCCTTAAGTTTCCAAAAGTTATTTCTCCGATATTCAGCGCTATTACGACATTGTCCTGGCGAATGTATGCAGTAATGCTCGCTGATGCATTTATTGCATCATCACTCAGGGATTGGTGATTCTGGTTCTCTTCAGGGAACATATGAAAGATGTGGTTCATGACACGTTGCGTGATAATTCGTCGAGGTCCATTCTGAGCTGCAACATGGTGAAGGGAAACCCGGGACCACTGTTGGGTGACCTGATGAATGACTCATATTTTCGACTTTGACTCTCGCGCATACGTCTGAATGGCCAAAATTTTCAACATGATTATTATTGACGTTTTCATTCCGTTAAAAGTTCTTTTATAACAGAACCTTTATTGTACTATTTGGCAGTCCTTTTTTGACATTATGTTTCTTTTGGTAACTGCGCTTCGTTTTAACAAAATTGTGCTCCTGGCAGTGAAACATCAAAACAAGAAATATCCACTAGGCCAATGATAAGCACATGCTAGTAGAGAGAATGAAGAATAATGACTAATTTAACGGAATACTTTTCCCGGGTTAATCCTAATTTACTGGGGCCACTTGGCGATAGTTTTGAAACCCCGTTAAAATGGCGCCAAATGCAGGTGTTTCAAACTCGATGCCTCTAGAAGCGGAAAACTGATGGCGTT
Source organism: Nephila pilipes (assembly GCA_019974015.1). Lineage (NCBI taxonomy): Eukaryota > Metazoa > Arthropoda > Arachnida > Araneae > Nephilidae > Nephila > Nephila pilipes. The sequence goes on from BMAW01113653.1 coordinate 787,891, forward strand.
GTATCTGAAAGACAAATTTAGAAATAAGATGAATTTTCAATGAAAGAAAGGATATCTAGAAAACGTCGTATCTGGAAGACAAATTTTGAAACAAAACGAGTTTTCATCGTAAGAACGGATATGTAGAAATCAGTAAAGACTGAAAACCCGTTATAAAATAAAGAATACATTACAAAACGTGGGAGAAGAAGGTGATTTCGAGCAGCAAAGCGTTACAACGGAAAACGAAATAACATAAAAGTGTTTTTGAACTGAAAACCATTAACATGAAATAGCACAAAGGCATATTTAAACTGGGATTTCAGTTGCAATGAGATATGTAAAAATGTGCATTGCATGAAAAAAGGAAACCTCTGAAAAACGTACGGTTAAGAGTTATTGATATTTTTCTGAAAACTGTTTTGCACCCATAGGCAAGAAAACAGTTCACAATCTCGCAATATTCAAGTTACAGCTTAAAAAATGATTTTACTCGAATTTATAATGATTTCTTTCTCATAAGAATTTTTTCAAAATGATCCATTTTTAACGTTTTCAACGGACGCTTGTCTGTCGACAATGTCTCCCATACAAATCTAATTGTATTCAAATAACAGCTTTCACAAACCGGTTTCATTAGAAATTTTAACGGTTTCCTTCCCCTGATCTTTTCCTTTAGATAGAACGGAATTTTTCAAAACGATCCATTTTTAAGGCTTTCTACGCGCGCATTTTCAACAATATTTACCAAAAAAAAAAATCTTTCGATACTTAAATTACCGCTTTCAGACCGATTTTATTCAAATTTCTAATGCTTTCCTCGTGCTTATTTTCTTTTTTCCTTCTGCCAAAACCAAATTTTTGAAACGATCTATTTTTAACGTTTGCAACGAACGAGTCATTTTAAAAATTCGTGGTTCTCCAGGGATAAACCACGTTCATATCGTCTAGCATAAAAAGGAATGAATGGAAAATGGAGCCTTCTGTTAGAGATTTTATAGGGTTGCAATGAACATTTTGCATGGTTATCAACTTGACGAAAATTCACCAAAAATTCCATCGTGCCAAGCTAAGATTCGGTGAAAGAAGATCCAAGATCTTGCATATCTGTAGCGCTATCTGTTGGTGAACTGAAAAATTAGTAAAATTACTGGCATAAAATTTCCTGTTTACTCAAGTAGAATACAGGAAATGATAAATACCCAACACCTCAAGTTTTTTAATACATTTTGCAAGAGTGTCAATCATTTTTGGGATATCTATTATATCGCCAGTAGTCTATAGAGAAATGAACGTGAGATATTATCTTAACAAAAATCAATCATTCAAACTCATTCGTAAAAACCAAAATAGCCCTTGGAATTTAGTGAAATTTTAATAACATTACTTCCGAACATGAATTTTCAAAATACTTTAAGCTGTCAATACTCTTTAAACAGTTTTGAAAATATTCCTTTATCATCATCACATCTCTTTATCACCTTCACATCCTTAATTATTGTCATCCTTAATTATATTCCTTAATCATCTTATCACATCATATGAAGACATTCCTTAATCATAACCACCTTTCTCTATTCAAGCCCAGAGTTAAGAAAATAAATATGTTCAGTTTTAGAATTCCTTTTCCATTAACTGGAATTATGTTATTACAACGCTACGAGATCAATAATGAAATTCAAACGCATTTTTTTTCCATGATTTTATTGTTTCGAGCTCATGAGGGTAACTTAATTTCTCCATTCCGGCAGCTTCAAAGAAGGAATTTCCTTTTTTATCAACACCAGAGTGTTATTTCATTGGCCGTTTGATTTTATATATAAATCAAAGGTGGAGGGAATGATAGTGAGATTTATTAAAATTTGCGTTAAGCTTATTTCGTCAACAGAAAGAGTATCCTATATTCAGTAGAAATCATTTTAATAATTTATATAAGCATGTATCAGTCGTATTTTGATATTTTTGTATAACCATATCTATGAAAATAAAAAAGATTAACTCTCAAAACTCAAAAGATTTTGAAAATTAAAAATCTGAGCTTTTTTACCTGGCAGCAGTGAATAAGAATTTGGAAAGTCCTAATACTTTTAAAGTTCCTTTTTAACCTCCTCAGTCCCAGCGCCGTCTGTAGGAGACACTAAACAACATTTTTAAAAAATGCCACCAAGTTAAATAAAAGGCGTCATTGTTACCCATAATTAGTTAATTTTCTTGTTAATAGATGGTAGTTCTGAAGAAAAAAAAGATTTTTAAATGAAACATTTTAATTCATAACTTATTTACGGTAAAATGAAAATGGTGTTTTCCCAGAGAAAGAAAATTGTACGCTTGCCTATATCTAAATGTTCATAATTCTTATTATTTGTGTAATAAAAAATTATTAAACACACTTTTGAATTTCTTAAACGTGCTGTTTATATATAGCATTATTAATTTCTTATTCTAATCTTCCCACTTCTAATTTAGAACGCTGTTATTTCAGTGTCAACTGTAGGAGACATTAGGTCAATGGCTATCAAAATCACTCCATTTGAAACTGTAATTATGGCATATATTTCAGTTCGGAATGATATTCTTTAATTGCAAACTGAAATCACCAAATGTAGATATTTAAAGGATACATGAAAGAATCTGTATCTGTCAGAAAGGAAATGAAACATAATTAGTGATCACTGTAGTTATGTCTAATTTAAAATTTTCCAGAATTCGAATGTTTGGGGCAAAAAAAAAAAAAAAAAAAAAAAAAAAACTATAACTCCCGTACTTGCAGACAACATTTCTTGGAAATCACGAATTTTCAGTAAGAAACAACTTAAAATTGAGAAATTATTTAACTGTATAAGATAAAAAGAGAGATAGATAAAAACGAATGGATAAATTTTTGAAATTAAGACTCTTCTGCAAAAGGTTTGGACAGGAATATTTTGTGATTTAAATTTTACATTATGCTCACTAAGCTAATAATTATGAATCACTCCTTAAATTAATATTAAAGAAATATTTTAAATTAAATTATGATGTCACTTTGTCCCAATGCCTCCTCTAGGAGACACTTAATTTCTCATAAATAAAAATTAAAATAATTTTTGTAACATTTTTTCAGTACTTGTTCATGTATTTAGAACCGATTGATACAAATTATTCCAAGATTTATGGTTCAAAGTTGACCTTGGATCTGAGGAGGTTAAGTATACTTTTTGGGCAAGAGTGTCAAAACTAAAATAAAAAAAAAGTTTTAAAACCTTATTTATCTACATTACAATATTTTTTTTAGCTTGCTCTATAAAATAAAGCTTTTCATTTCACATATTTTATGCAGTTTGTGCGGGAATTATAAATGCTTTTATATCAGTTTTATTAGCATGGAGATTGCGTTTATGAGACCCATAATCACTATGTTCTAATTAAGTTATGGACTCAATCCTATATTCAATTAAAATCCCACAGCGCAAAACAACAGGAATTGTTAAACGTCAAAAGGAGCTGAGTCTCAAAATAAATGCTAGTGAAATTAAGTGAATAATACCAATTCATGTTCGACTACTCAATAAAAAAGAACATCCTTAACATTTTTTAAAATTTTTTACCCCCCCCCCCCTGATGAAAATAACGTCACAGTTAATAGGTCAAAAGAAATTTAAGTTAGTAATTGATTAAGTTTGTTAATTAACTTAACTGATTAACGGATAAAATATTTTTCTCCTTATTGAATCCGAATTTTTTCATAAGTAAAAATGGTTTGGCTGTGGCTCGCTTCAACAACCCCGACAAGTGTTAAAATGCCTCAAGAACTATCCCTAGAGGGAATCCATAATTGTCTAGTTGATAATAACACTACAAAAATCGACCGATGATGATTTCTTCGGACTCAATGAGGGCTCAAAACGCCGTCGGCAAACAAGGTCAAATGTCTAGCCTCCATGGAGACAAAAAACATCCTCGGATGTGGGAAGAAATTATCCTTCACCGAAGTGGTGAGCCAGGATTTGAGCACCATATGGCAGCACAGCCTAGATCTATTGTATCCCCAACGTAAAAAAAACCACCTTGCCTTTATGTGTCTAATTAAGACAACTGTACATAAATTATAACTAGTAATATTCCGACTACGGCGTACGCATTAAACAGACACACCATCTCAACTCAAGGCCGCCGATGACGTCAAATGGGACTGTTCAAAGCAAAAACTCTATGCAACACTGAGGGGATGTATATCAATTGCAATAATGACTTCGAAATAACCTTCTCTACAAATATCGTTCAGAATGTTCCTCTTCGTATCATCACGATGCTGCTGGAGGGAAAGTATGCTGCGGCTCTTTACGACAATGACAACGGAAAGTAAAATACCTCAGTAAATAACCCTAAGGGGAATCCCTTTTGGTCTACTTGATATGAATACTGCAAAAAGGGACCAGAGGAAAGCTTTCTTTGCATCTAAAATTTGAAGTCTCGAAACACGCAGGGGAGAGGGGAAGGGAACAAGTTAACTGTCCTCTCCCACCTCGGGGTTGGTAACATCTGCAGCCGAAGTTTCAATAATTTACTATCTAGATTTCTTTCCAATCTGATCATTGATTTCAGAGAATGTCCCGTTTCTTACGACAAAACGCGTGCTTTATTCAGTTCCCGATAGCCATGAATTACCTCGTAGTTCAATGAAGATAAGAATTATTAGGCTATCTACGCAAAACATGTGAATCAAGTTAGGGTATCGATGCTTGTGACGCCTTAGAGAGAGAATTAATACACATAGAGACTGTATTTCGAGACCATGGACAAAATTAATTCCAGTAAAGATCTCTGAGTGAAAATGAGGTACTATACTACAGTGAGACATGACACTACCAATAAAAGAAGAATACGAGGTGTAGATAATTGACTTTAATATCAAGTGCAGTTCCTTCAATATAAACTGTCGATCCTTCAGAAGTATTAATGTCAGCATAAACGAAAGACACGTGCATAGTAACATAATAGCACAAAAAAGGGATCATAGATGCTTTTCAATCTGTCAATTATGCTTCTTAGCAATCTTATTACAAAATGATCCACAGCAGTATGTAATTGACAGGGACCAATGTTGCTTACATAAAAAAGGATAAGGCTCTTCAATTCCTTAAGATGTCCTGTTTCTTCGATAAAATTTCTCTTTGAAGTAACTCCAAAATTAAAATAACACGGTTTTAGGTTAGGTGAACGTTGACATTATCTTGTAGGGAAAGAGCAAATGATAATATGATTCTTCACAAAATGACGTCGCAACAATTGTTGAATCTCACGTACACCGTGAAGGGTGCACCACTTTGTTGGAACGTGTTGTAGCACAGTATCCATGCTGCGTGGCTTATACGGCTGAGACTTTGAGTGTTGTTCGCTTGCATCTCTATACCGTAGAATATTACTCACCCAGTTGCCATGATACGACGCGAAAACTGCAAGCATCTGCTGTATTCTTATTGGTTCACTCAACAACAGTGGTGGAGACATCATCCACCACTCGCGGTATCCATTTGTTTCGCCCTCGATCTGCTTGAATTAGAAAAGCTACCATTTTATTAGAAACATGTGACCATTCTCCATTTGACTATTTGACCATTCCAGAAAAGGTTATTACATGCCCTGCACGCTTAGATTTCTCTTTCGGTACAAGTAAACCTCTTTGGCAGCGTTGATTCCGTTTCGGTAGGATACGTTTAGCAACAAACCAGGCTTCAGAAACGAGAGAGCCATCGCTTCAGTATAAGAATGCAAAGAGCCTGTTGGTCCTTCTTTTTATCTGTTACGACGGCTCTTTAGCCTATCTGTTATGCAAATCTTGTTCTCAGGCATTGCACGCGTAGTCGAATATTCTAATTCTCCCCTAACGTACAGAGTCTTAGTACAAAGAACTGTTATAACAAAGTTATTTTACCGACACCTCGTATTCCATTCTTTAGTGCTTGTATCATACACACACACTTAAGGTTACGAATTAATACACACTGTTTATGAACTCGTAATATTTATTATCACAAACTATGTACTTTTCTTCAGTTTTGCAACAACTTGGAAAACATTAATTGGTGTTCCGTTCATTTACATTTACAAAATTATGACGCAATTTAATAGACAATGAATGTATTTTACTCATTTACAGTAACGAATTTCAGAACACTTTCGTCTCTGAAATATCTTTCAATCAACCTGTATGCAGAACAATACCAACATTTCATACCTAGTAATATTAATAATTTAAATCTACATTTCTGTCATGAACATTCGAAGAAACTTTGACAGCTATTGCTGAAAGAAGCTAAAAACAGATGTCATTTCACAAAAAGCTAGAATTTAATAATGTCAAACATCTAAATTTATGACAGTCATCTGAGAAATATTCTTATTTTATTGAAATGGATTTATTCATGTTTTCCTTCTTTATCATCTTTCCTCCCCACTTGAAAACGTCTGAAGCTTAATTCTAGATGTCATTTGAAGAATATTCAAATTAGATATTTCTTATCGAAAATATTTATGTTCTAATTAAGACTCTTTCAATTTTCTATAGAATTCGTGCAATAATAATTTTACGAAATAAGAACCTTTATTAAGACTATTAAGTAACATATTTTATCTGCATTGTCAAGCTAAATATTCGATACGTTTGATACATTCGAAAGTTTGAAGTTATTATTTGTATTTTTCATATTATTAATATAACACTGGAAAAAAAAAGAAAGGCGGCTTGTTGAAAAAAAATACAAAGTCGAATCTCGTTTTACCGTTGCAGCTTACTTTAGAATTAATTGAAAACAGATAAGGTTAAATATGTGTTTGTATTTGTAACTAATACCAACCAAAAAATAAGTATTTTTAAAATTGTGGTTTTTATTTATTAATTGTACTCAGACACTTTGATCAAATTGTTGATATAAAATATTCTAAGCAAACATATAATTATCTTGAAAATGGCTTCAATAGTTTCATTGCAAGAATCAAACCAAGATAGAAAAATTATCATTGTCACTTGAATAATTTATTCATTCTTTATAATTATTTTCTGTTGTAAATAAAAATTCACGATAACCTGGGGTATAAGCAGTAGTACATTAATCCGGGGGTCGCGAGTTTCAGTTTCAGTGCTATCAAATACCCTGATGATAATTGGTGAGAACTGTTAGTTTTAAATTAAATTTTAAGAAATACTGAGGGTGATGTAGGGTAGAAGTTCACACGATTCGAATTAGATACCTACCTAGAGCAACTTTTCTTAAAATATTGGTGGCGACCCAAACGGGATCGTGATATTTTTATTTAAATAAAGAAATGTTAGTCGCAACTATTCACTACCTTTAATTTAGTATATTACCTTTCCTGTGCAGCGTGATTATAAAATCGAAATTCTGCAAAAGTTGAGCTTTAAATGATATTTGCTTGTAGAAAAATACCACTAAGTGTATTATTATAGCGGTGTATTACAATTTCAGAATTGGCGTTAAATTTTCTTCTCCTATTCAGCGTCACATATTTAAGTGAAACGAATTTTTGATTCTTTAACATTCATTAAAATCAAACATTGTTCAGCGCTGAAAAGCGCTGGAAATGTTTTGTATCTAAAGTATCAAATATTGCACCAAGATATAATTTTTTAAGCATCAAAAAATAAACACATCCGTCTCATTAAAACGTTATTTTCTTTCATTAACATTTGTATACTTTAAACAAACTCTAAAATTACTTTTCATTTTTCATCTGTTATATGTATTATTTCAAATATTCATTTCATCATTTCATAGTGACGACTACGACTAGTCGGCACTCCGACTTGAGTCGTAGCGTAGAACCAACTTTCTAATACCCTTGTCATAGAAGGCAGCCGCCTGTGTTTTCAGCTAGTTCTCGACACTGGTCTGAAGCTCGTTGTCTGAGCAAAATTTTGACTCCCCAACCGCCGTTTAATGAGAGCAAAGGGATGGAAATAGGAGGAAGCCAAGTCCAGGCTATGGGGGGTGGGTGATGAAACACATCCCATTGAAAACGATGTGGGAGCGTCTTTGCTGTAGTGTGCAGCCTCGCATTGTCACTCATGAAAGTTTTTCAGTGCACGTTAATTAATCGTCTATGAATTTCATCTGTATTGTACTCCCCAGCATGCAGAAATCGAATGATAGCCCACACTTGGCAGTAGACTCTGTTGTTCAAGGCATGTTCATGTGTTCACTGCATACTCAAAACTGACAATTGCGATCTGACGCAATCTAAAGAAACTACGCAACACATCTGCGCACAGCATCATCTGAATTTCAAGGAAATTTTCATTTTGCGACAGTTCGGGGGTCGAAAAAAATCGTTCTCGATTTAAAAATTCTTTTAATATTGCTATATTTTTTTTTAATTCAAGCATTCTTTTTTTATTGGAAATAACAAAAAATATGGGTATTTCATTTGAATTTAAGGGGACTTAGTACCTTACGAAATCAAAAGTAGAACATTTTGACAAGCTCTCTCTCTCTCTCTCTCTCTTTTCGATTCTTCATAAATCAACAATTTTTGCTCATTTCAATATGACACTTTGCCAGTTTGTGTAATAAAGTAGATAGTTTAAAATATTGGGTCAATTTTTGCTATTAAATGAATGTATTTTCTTATACAACAGGAAATATGCGTACAATTTAAAAAATAAATTAGCTTACCTTACGTTACCCACAAGATAACATTTGAAAGATGTACAGTAGAACCATAATTCTTATACCAAATTAAAGCTAAATAATGACCTTATTCTGTAAACCTCAAATTTTAAATTTATCTTACATTAAAAAAATTGAAAAATTAAAAAAAGTTATCAAGTTTGTATTTAGTAACTTTTTTTTTCAAGTATCATGTTATAAAATAAAATCTAATCATCCTATTAACAAAATTAAGGTTCACAGAATAAAGATCTACAAATACAACACTCTTGTAAAATTTTAATGCTCTGCATGCAAAAGATTTTTTTTAATCCTGTGGGAAAGTGTGAAAATAACAAACTGAGAAAAAGAGGTTTGTTTACATTGCATTACATAGAACAAGCTACTTTAGACATTTACATTTTTTGTTGCACAGGGCGTAATAATTGTCGGATTTTGATGTGGTTTGCTTTAAAATGTTCCAAATATTCAACATTATTTTTTGAAAACAAATTTGAAAAATCGAATTTTTGAAGGTGCAAAGGTACTAAGTCCCCTTAACAAACGAAATTTTTATTAAAAGTTAAATAAGTTTGGACTTGAATGTATTTCTTTATTAGTTTTTAAACTAAATGAAAAGTTAAGCAACATAAATTTTTCATGTGTGTTTTTATACTTGGGAGGGAGGGGGTCTTTCGAAATTTTTAAATATGACAGTGACTAAAATGCTTAAGAACCACTGTTCTAGAATTAAACCAAGAAAGTATCAAAACTGCATTGGAGTTTATTTGTTCCACTTAATGTTTTAAAATTAAGAAATCGATGTACAAAATGCAATATAGTAATAATTGCGCTTAAATTAACTTTATAATTAAAAATAAATTTAGCCTCATGATTGGTATACATTTTACTTTTCAGAGACATTAATAATACATCTGTTTGACAGAAAAAGCATAAATGTAGTACAAAATCTCTTTTTTTTATAGCTCACTATACTTCTGTTTGCTCTCTCGCAGCTTATCTGTTCAGTGCTGTAGATAAAAAATTAATCAATATATGACAAACTCAATAGATGACTTTCTTCTGTTGCCCAAACGATATTTAATTTAATTACTGAATATTTTTCAGACAAATATTTTTGTTGACACTAGATGTGATTTTTTTTTCAAACTAAATGCGTTGTAGACATTTAATAAAATAACAAAACATATTAAAATTCAAAGCTGTCGTGATATTTATTCTTACTTTTGGATTATTGATTAACATGTTGCTTGTTTGTTTTCAGTCTGAATGCTATTATTAATTCCGTTTCTAGTAATTGTTGTTCATATCGTTCTGTTTGAAGTTTTAATTCTCTTTTCTGACTTTCAAGACATTTGAAATCTTTTCAGCTCAATTTATATGTGTTTGTGTCTTTATCTAATTAATAAAAAAGTCACTGCAAATCTTTATTTTTGTGCTGCAATTCAAAGAAATGAACTATTTTAATTAATTTATAGTTATTCACGTTACATTTTGTTCCTGAAGTTGGGAATATTTAAGAGCTTCAGAAAACGAAACAAAATTTTTCCTTTGCTATTGATAATATTTTTATTTATTTTAGTAATTCATCATCAAAACTGGATTAAATTTATTATTTTATTTATATCTGAGAATTTTTCAGTAAATTATCAACAAAGAAAATTCTGTTTGAATATATATGCCTTTTTTTCAAATGATATTAGTTTTTTAAGTCTATTAATTAAAAAAAATCCACGAAAAATATTTCTCATTTCTACTGGAACTTTCATAAATTTAACACCCAAGAGACTTAAATAAACAAACAGATAAGAGAAAGAAAATAACTTTAAAAATTCTGTAAATATAATCATATATATTGCACATAAATGTATGTAAATGTAGTCAAATAAAGCATGTTATATCTGATTCTTGTCTAATTCATTCCCGTACATAAAAGTATAATTTCAAGGAATATACGAAATAAAGCATTATCAAAATACAGTAATTATTCAAAGTTAATAAATTTACTATTTATCCGGACTTAGTACTTATTTTAGGAAAAAGGGGGTGGGGTATCTCTAACATTCGTGTTATAGATTATAAGAGAAAACCTCAGCCTCTCTTCCAAGTTCAGAAACAGGAAATCTTTTAACAGCAATTTTCCTTTATTATCACATATTGACACTTAATCCTATTTAAATGTTTAATATGGGACATGAATATTTTTACAAACAGCATTGAATTACGTATGAACAGCATGAAACAGCTTGATATTACGCGGAGAGCTTTGAAATTTAAACAAAATTTTTAACTTTCATTGGGTTATGTCTACCAAAATGAACTATTTCACACGAAATTCCCAAAGAAGCTCGTGTTAGATGAATTATTTATCATGAAATGTTGATTAAGATATAATATAGGAGGTCGGTGGCATTTATTCAACTAAATTCTAAGTATCTCGAGAATTGTTAACCAAGTTTCTTAACAAACAAGAGGAACAAAATAATTCTAACTATTCAAACGAACATATTTATCAATTCTCAGCAACAGAGAAATAAAAAAAAAACAATAAATGTTTTAAGAAAATTAAAAACAACCATACCTAAAGGAGAAAATAAGAGCTAATAAATCATATTATTGTAATTAATTGATATATTGTGTTGATGAATTTTATTGTAATGTAATTAATGACACCCATCGTCAAAAAATGTTACACCCATAAGGAAGTAAGGTACGTAAATGTAAATTAAGAAAATGTTTCATCTCTTTTAGACATGCAAATAATTAAGACTTAAGCCGCATCGGCACAGTGATGTGAGCAAACACGTGACGAAACTAAGTCATGTACTACACGGAATACAAATAAGGAATGCCGAAGAATTGTTCTGTAAGAGCGAAACACTATTCCAGACATTATGCTAATAGTAATGCTAACTTTAATTTATCCAGTAAGCGCCATTACCTTTAGCAGACGGCTGCATGCTTCTGGATTGTTGGTACGTAGACCAATATGGAATTGTTCCTGATTCCCCAATAATGTCTCCAGAGACTATAATGGTTCCACGGAAGAGCAGTGTGGAACTTTATGGAATGACAACGTGTCATCATTAGTGATGAGTCTCGCTTTTGTCTTGGTGAGAATGATAACCATATCCTTGTACGGAGGCAATGGCGTCAGAATCCTGGTGAACGATTTATTGTCACTCGTAACACATCTAGACTGTCGGAGATAATGGACAGGGATCGATTTCGCATGGCATCCAATCACCTTTGGTCTTCATCAGAGACATTCTGAAGGTTTATGGTTACGTACTTGATGTGTTCTTGACCAATCAACATATGTAAGTGAGGTCCTTCGACCAGTGGCTATTCCTTTTGTGAACATCCATCCAAATCTATTTACTAGACAACGCTCTTGTTCATACAGCTGCACTTTAAAGAGCTCACCTCGCAGCTCTAGACATCATGCCTTAGCCAGCAGCTTAAGCCGATTTGTCGTTCATAGAAAACTTACGGGATTCTATCGGCCGCTTGGTTCAGACTATCATTACAACAGATTATGCAAGATCAGCATGTCAAAGTTCAATCTACATGTGATGTTTTGAGTCTAGACATAGTAAGAAAGTTTACGACTCCTTGACATGAAGTGTGGAAGGATGCATGAGAAAAAATTGCGTCCAACATTCTATTCAGCGTTTTAATAATTTTGTAATTTGAATAATACGTTTTGTCAACGCTCAGTTCTTAACCATTTCTTATTGGGGTGAATACTAATTTACTTTCGAATGTCATTTTTAATCTCACTTCTATGTGCAACGCTCTTTTGACGATAAGTGTATAATTACTGTCTAAGAAATAATCTAGATTCGCCGTATAACTAATTAAAGTCTCCTTCATCAGCTATATACTCGTAAATGAAATACAATGTCTTCTTCTCCATTGCATAAATTGAATTGATCATTTTTTTTTTATTTTTCATTCTCATTGCTTCCGAGAGGAACTTTTGAGAAAAATATTGAATGAAATCAGCTTCAATTTTTAACCTATTCACATCAAACGACTTCGCAAATAAATATAAAATTATTGGCATAAGTTATATAATTTAAAAACGAATAAAATGAATTAATAAAAATAAAGTAAAAAGTAGCAGTACGTATTGTAAAGAAATATGAGTAGAATTAAAAGAAATAGTAGTTCACTTGCAGCAATGTAATTAAAATATTTCTACGTATCATTATTATAAACGTAACATGGACACAAAAAAGCACTAAGAAACGGAAAGAAAAAGTTTAATAAGAAAATATGTTTTGTTTGTCAAATTGTTGGAATATTGAAAGAGGAAAATAATTAAAAACATATACATTTCACACTTTTCTATTTCAAAAATATTTTTCCTGAAAAAGTTTATTATCTGTGCACATTAAAGATACATTTAAGATGATCAAACATTAAATGGCATCCAAAATATAGGACATTAAATGGCATCCAAAATATAGGACATTAAATGGCATCCAAATATAAGTTTGAAAATAATTACACAAAAAATGACACTCTACCAAATGTGAATAAAAATTTAAATAAGAAACTGTTTATCTCGTAACTTGAGTGTGATGAAACTTTGCCAATGTATGTAAGCATTTCGAAGAGATTAAAAAAAAAAAAAAACTAGTTTCCTGTTACCAAATGGAGTTTCTAGGGCTAGTTAAAGCTACCATTGAGATCTTTTATCTGTTAAATGGCACCAAAACCAACAAGACACTAATTCCTAGGCTATATTTTATTTGCTGTCTATTTGCTACCATACCGAAATTTGATTTCTGATCTGTCAAAAGGCTGTTGTCACTTTGTGTCGAATTCGCTGAGATCTGGATTCTTCATTAGGCATCGAAAATCAAGCAACAATCAAAACATTTGGATGCAATCAGAATAATCTTCTCTAAAAAGAAGGTAATTGCTTCATTATTTATTTACATCATACTAAGCAGAAACAGGAAAACAATTGATAGCAGACCTCGTGATTTTCAGCCCCTGCCAAGTGAAGAGGAAGAAAACTGAATTGGTAACTACCTCTCTAAACTTCCAACGGGATGTCTTGGAGCCTCGATAGATTAAAATTGCATCAACCGCGCTATACGACGGGTCTTTAGTGGCATTAGAACTCGAACCGAAAATTCGACAGAGATAGTGCCTTTACGAGTTTGTGACTGTCACCACCAGGCTAATATAGTCATCCAACGAAAGCGAAGACGATCTCATCGGCAATAAGAGCTTAAGTTTGGGATGCGAATGGCTTGATACTCATGAACTACTTTGGAACAACGAAAATGGATAAAAGAACAGTGAGTAATCCCATTAATAATATCCTGTTTAAAAATCTTGGCAATGGTATTTCTGAACCATTATCGTAATAATGAATATTCAAAATCATCTCATATTCTTTCCCTCAAGATCTCTTAAGCCATTACATAGAAAGATGAACACGTACATAAAGACATCAAAAATGAAAAACAACAATAATGACCCAGACATATCACAAACAAGCCGCCAAGATTAAAGAATGTCTGTTTCGGTAATATTTATTCATTGATGGATGCCTCTTATTCTCCCTCTTTCTTTTCAAAAGAATAACAGGACTTCATTTGTAATCTTTCCAGTTTTCTTGAAATTTTTTTTAATAATAATGTTAGTCTGTATTTCTGCGGGTCGTGAATCTATCTTGATTCAATGCCAGCGATCCATGAAAAATGATGGTTAAAATCCAATTGACTGTTTCTTTTCTTCACGATATGTGTATCATATTTCTCGTTGCTTCGCTACCCACATCATTATTATTCACTCTGTTTGTTTGTGTTTGATCTTTCAAGAAGGGAAAGGAAATATTTTCGCTTAAACAACGCAGAAACTTTTATATAATCTTAAACTAAGCCTCAAAATCTAAAATGAAAATATACCGTCCGGAATCAGACAATTTGTTTTATTACCTCAATGATAATTCGTTCTATTTAATGCTAGTTTTTTCTTAAAGTGGAACAATTTCCACCTGAAATATTTCAGAAGCTGTAAAGAAAGTAGGCTATTTTAAGTATATTTGTATTATTTTATTTTATACTCAACCTATTATCGTTTTGTATTGCAAACTGAAGTTGAATTTCATATTAATCAATTGTAGTATCTACTTTAAAGTAGATATTACTGTATTGAGGCAATTTGAGATTATTTTTTGAATTTTTCCCTTTTTGAGTTTATGGAGTTCCTATATCGGGTAATAATATTTGTTTCAATTGATAGGTATCTGTAAGGCATTGTTTAACCAGCTAATCTGTTGAAAGCCAAATTCAAAATTTATAAATATTTTACTTCATTTTTTTTATGGTTTATTATTTCTTAGTTTTTTTTTAAAAGTTTTTCACGTTTTACTTTGTGCATACTCATGATTTTAACTTTAAATTCTTACCATTTTTATTTTCTGGGTTTTTAATGTTTTTCAATTGCTTTAATATGTATTTATTTCTATTGCTCTAGGCTTGGCAATTAAAAAAATTAATTTATAATTTAAAAATTTCTTTTGTTTTAATTCTTGTTTCAGTACCAAACTTAGTTAATTAGTGCAATTATTTATGCATGTTATATATATATATATATATGTGTGTGTGTGTGTGTGTATACATATATATACATATACATACATACATACACTCACACACACATATATATTTATATGCATATCCATACACACACACACACACATATATATATATATATATATATATATATACATTCATTCATACATATATATATTTGTGGAACAAGTCACAATGGGATCTGCGAGCACTTACAGCACAATCCTTCGTTCCTCTCGTCTCGTTGTCGTTGCCAAGTACCAAAAGACCCAGAAGAATCCTTTTAGACACCCACTAACCACCCTAGTTTTATTAAACATCAAAAAAGCCACTCAACTAATTTACATTTAAATCAGATCTTAACTATTCTTAAAAAACTTATTTCTCCACAATCGCATAGCCTTTACCGATAGTCCACACCAACTCTCCTCCTTAGTATTCGCAGCCAACACGGGCAGCTAATAGGACACCACCCCTCCGCCCCCCTGCCTCCAATGAGAAAAAGGACTATCATATCTTACCGTCTCAGACAAGCAAAGACACTACTTCACCGAAATTCAAGAAGAACAGCAACAGCCAATAGGAACTTTGCATTTTACCCTTCAACCAATTGCAGCTAACACATCAATCAATAACTCCCGAGACTAACATTGAAAACAACATTTTTTTTTGCAAAAATTTTTTTTGTTGCGAGTAAATAGCGATAAACAGCTTTCTGAATCATCGACTCGTTGCTGTTTTTGTTCCATCGAAAGCAATCGCGGCACCCACTTGGAAAAAACCTTTTTCACTTCACTTCAAAAAACCTTTTTCAGTAAATACACTTCCATATGATATCTGTGTCATCTCAGCAATCTCACGGAGCTTCACTTTACGATCTTTCATTATAATTTTTGTCACTTCACTCACATTTTCCGGTGTAACGGCTTCCACAGGTCTACCCGAGCGTTCCGCGTCATTTGTGTCGGTACGACCACGTTTAAACTCGGCAAACCACCGACAAATCGTTGCTTTTGATGGACAAGAGTCCGGGTAACATTTTTCAATCCATTGTTTCGCTTGCACGGTGTTTTTACCCATTAAAAAACAATGTTTTATCAGAACACGAAACTCGGTTTTTTCCATTTTTTAAACAAACTACAAAACGACTTTACTCCAACCTCGATAACTCAGCTGTTTCTGGTCCGATCGACTTAAAATTTTGACACCTTTCAAGCAAAGGTTATTACTCTAGAAAGACCTGGTTACTGGTTTACTACAAGCGCCATCTCTGGGTTAGTCTCGGGAGTTATTGATTGATGTGTTAATCTACCCAATACTACCCAACAGAAAGTGTAAAAGCTATCAATAGTCCATTCTTTACTATTAGAATCATGACACGAGCTTGAAGGCCGTTCTCGCGGCCTAGACGCTCGATGAAAGCGCAACTTGCGTGTGTGCGTGTTTATCATGAATCCTATGGTCAAATCTCCCAAAATTATTTTTATTGCCGACTTTAATTTTTTCGTAGTTTTTTTTCTCTGAGCTCTCTTAACCCTTTCGAGACGGCATGCCTTGGCTTAGAATGCTCCTTGGGGACGGTGGAGAATCGAAAGGAACTGTCGCACGGGCAGGGAGTTTTGCGTCTCTAAGCCCAACTTAAGAAAAAAAAATCACAAAAAAAGTTTTCGTCCTAATGCAATAATTTTTGGTAAAATTTTAGAATATTATTTAAGTTATATATTTTAAAATTAGCATTTTTAATAATCTTTTTCCTTTAATTTACAGAAAAATGTTTATGAAGAAAACAAAATGAAATGTGAAGATCGAGTGTGGTAATTCTCTTGAATCGGGGAGAAAAGCAAAGTCCTTTTTTCTTGTCCGTCTCTGACACACTGTCCGCATTAGAATCACTAGAAATATTCTTCTCAAATCTTTTAGAAAATTAATCACACTCTCATCATTAATTGAGTCGTCGACCATGTGAGTATATTCTGATAAACAACGTTTTCTCGCAATTTTAAACATGCTTTTTGAAATAAAAAAAAAGGGAAGTAAATGAAATACACCCAAAAGCAACGTAAAGTCTGACAGTACTGACAGTACATCTCTAAAATAAAATAAATAAAAAATACATTGCAAAAGTCAATATGAAAAGAAACACTTTAGGTCAAAAACCAGAAACACGAATGTACATAGAGGTTTAAAGAGTCGAGTTCAGTTTGTTTACATTAATTTTCCTTCCTCCCCCACAAAAACTAGTGAGAAAAATACTGAATTAAGAAAAGCTGTCATCAAACTGAAGGTCAAGATTTTAAGACTTCTTTTCATTTCAAAAGTACCCGGTGGTGACCCGGAAGTGATCACTAGATGGCAGCACGGCTGCCTGTACCTACTCCCCTTGTGGCGGTCGCGAAACGGCAGCGCAGATTCGAACCCTGGACCAAGGGATCCGAAGGCGACAGGCTTACCAATCAGGCCGAAAAGATATCCCTTCAGGCTGGTTGAGTAAGGCCTTTTAATCAGTGGCGCTGATGTAGAAGGAAGTCGCTACACACTCCCCCTCCAGTATCATCGCAGCGTGATGATACGGAATGGAGATAAACGTGCGCCAATTTATTCAGAAGGTCTTTTTGTCAGAAGGCGCCGAAACGTGCGCCAAAACCGGAATATCACTAGTAGTGAGTCGCATGCGCTTGTCTTAAGACACACAGAGACAAGCGTTTTTGCATCGGAACATATGCAAACACCGTGCTGCCACCTAGGCCGTGCTGCCACCTAGTGCTCAAGCCCTGAGTCACCACTAACGGCGATCGTCGGGGCATATGCAATCAGTAGGTACAGGCAGTCGTGCTGCCATCTAGTGTTCTTGTCCGGGGTCACCACTTGTGGCGGTCGCGAAACGGCAGCGCAGATTCGAACCCTGGACCAAGGGATCCGAAGGCGACGGGCTTACCAATCAGGCCGAAAAGATATCTGGTTGAGTAAGGCCTTTTAATCAGTGGTCCTGATGTAGAAGGAAGTCGCTACAAGGGTACAGGGCGCCATATAGAGATATTTAGAAAACGATCCATCTTAGAATGCAAATACGCATCTTTCGCCCCCAAGCTCATTCTCCAGAGATGCGTATTTGGTTAGTTTGGCCGTGAACGACGATTACGAGTTATGCGTATATGGTACGTTCGTCCCGAAAGGGTTAAGCTTTTCTATCCAAACAAGATACTTTTTGTTGCCAACCGTTTTGAAAATACTTAGATTAATATAATTCTGTAAGGCCAAATCCTCTATGTAGCCGCGACTTGCTATTATTTTCATGGCAAAGAAATACTCTTGAGCAAATCATTTTTCTTTTAAGTGTTTTTTGGATAGCATCGATTATAATTGGGTGGAATTGCATTTGTAATCAAATTCTTCTTCTAGTAAATAATTTAATATTCGCCATGAATTTATCTTGGATTGTCCCTGAATAAACAATTTATGCGGTTAGTTGCTCGTAGTTAAACGTGTTAACAGCTTCTTCTTGAATACTAATGTCTCCAAAATCAGTGAGACATTCTAAATCAGTAACTTACTCAAAATAATTTCATTTATCAATAATCAATGGGAAAATTTTCAGTCCCATAAATGTTCCAATTTTTTTTTCTAGATCCATATCTTACAATTACATATAGGACATGTTTACGTTTTAAGATAACTTCATCTGTGAAATTCCCGAATTACTTAGGATTTAATTTCATCTTTGTCCTCATTTTCTTCATTTTCAAAATTTCTTTCTAGCGATTTTGTATTGGAAAGATTTAGCATTAGGCCTTTAACTGTCTCTTCCACAGAATTTTAAAATTGTAAATTTTAAAAAAATTGTTTTCGAAAAATTCTTCTAAGATATTAAGTTTTTTGAGTTACTCGTCATCCTAGAATACAAATTTGAACCTTTCAAATTCTAACAAACTTTGTCAATTGCAGTTGATAAATTATTTAATGAATTACTTATACGGAATCTACATAAGAATATCTAATTTTAACACTTACCTTATTTATCTCCAATAATTTCGAGGTAAATGAAGGAAATGTAGATATTTAAAAGCTACTGACGGCTTGTGATTATCAATTCTGCCAGTAGGAGGTCCTGGTTAATCCATACAAAAGAGATAGCAGTGATGCACAATATGAGGATTCCTTTTTAAATCATAGAAATTTGCACTCGCTCTCAAATACAAAAAAGTTATCAACACAAGTCCTTAAGAAGTCACAAAGTCTTACCAAATTTGGTATATTTCCGCTATCTACTCTGTTAAATTCTAGGGCAGTGGTTCCTAAAGTTGTCCCTACGGACCTCCAGGAGCCCCCGGTATCATTCAAGGGGACAGTGGAAAATTGATTCGAAGGTTCCTGAACAACGTCAGGGGGTCCCCGCAAAGTTTAATATAAAATAATAAAATTGTGATCCATTTGTATTATTATGGAAATTAAAAAAATATGGTAATAAAATTGTCGCGATTTTTACGCGAGTAAAATATAAATATAGATGGGTGCTTAAAATACAGTTTGTTACTTAAGTACTGAGCGTCATGTAATACCTTTTGTGAATGAACATTAACAAAACTTATTTTCACTGATTTGTCATTTGTAGTAATAAAAGTCATTTGTAGTAACTTGTTTTAATGTTATTACTAAAACTTTGTTATTTTTCAATTTACTTCAATAAATTTATGCTTTCAATTTCCATCAACATGCTGACAACAATAAAACAACAAAACAATAAAAAAACCTCAAATAATCCCTCAAAAACGAAAATAAAAAAAAAATCCACTGACACACGCCTATGATTTAAAAGTTCTAGATGGCGCCAGCTACTAAAGTTAATAACAAGCATGGCATGGTGCGAGACTCACGGTCGAAAACATGTTTGTTTATACAGGAACACAATAATGCATTAACTTGCATACAATGTAAAATAAACTATAAAAGAGTCGTACATCTAATCAACGATTTAGTTCTATGTTATGCTGATACGAAGTGGGAAAACAAATTTTCCCAGACTTAGACAAAAAGAAGTTTTGGTATAATTGCATTTTTTATATTGTTACGCAGATAGTGTACTTTTGTTACGTAAGTATATTTGAATAAAATTAATCTCTTTTGGAAAAATTATAAATCACATTTTTCAATATAGTTACTAACGTTAAGGGATTAGTTATATTATTAGTTACAGTACTAACAAAACAGTAATCTCTTAACGTTAGCTTTGGTATAGTTGCATTTTTTTGTATTGTTACGCAGATAGTGTACTTTGGTTACGTACACGTATTTGAATAAAACTGATCTCTTTTGGAAAAATTATACGTCACATTTTTCAACATAGCAATCCCTTAACGTTATTTAAGGATTACTATATTGAAAAAGTAAGAAGTTAAAAAAAGTAAACCATTTAACGTTAGTGAAAGATTTACTATTTTCTTAATTAAAAACTTTGGAAGATATAATAAGATTTTTTTTTAATACATATGTTTTTTGAAAGAAGTTAATTATTGAGAATTATATTTTATTCAAAAATTACATAAATTTTAACTTTATGTCAAATAATTAGTTAAAATGAACTTTATTGAGCATGCCATTGAAAAAATTAATATAATTAACAGTGGTTTGCTTCAAATAAAATATTTGACGTATAAATTTTCTTATATATTTTTTGTCCTTTTTAACAGATAATAGTATGCGTGAGCCGAAGAAAAAATGCTGGCAATACAGTGTTGAATATTTGAAGAGTATGGCTTTATTTCATCACCAAAAAAATAATGACAATATGTTTCTGAGTGCAGTAAAACTATGTCAAATGAAACGCTTAAGGGTTTACTAAACCAGTAGAAAAGATAACGATTTTAACTGCCTTTATCAAGCACGCAACTGAAATCAGCACAACAA
>BMAW01113653.1:814851-828800 GCA_019974015.1 Nephila pilipes
GCTTGGTCCAGGGTTCGAATCTACGCTGCCGTTTCGCGACCGCCACAGAAGTTCCATCAGGCAGTGCTAGCATCTGTTTCTGTAGGCTTTGGGCCCGGAGTGAGAATTACTAGCTAGTGTTCACTCCGAGACTCTAGATTTCCAATTAACTTCCCAAGAGAAGTTAGTATTTATCGAACTCCTGAAAGATGAAGGGCTTAATGGACCCATGACCAGCTTTCTTGGGGCAGCAGTGTTACGTCTTGAAGAATTCCCAGTAATAATCTAGTACAATGGTTTTGTACTAAACTTTGTTAATGGTTTTGTTAGAGACTCTTACCGTATCATTGGTATCAGAAAATGTCAGGTAAATTTGTATTTCTAGTAGTGAATTTTGTAAGCTACAAAGCTCGAACTTCAGGTACAAGTACCATTTTCGCGAAAAACATATTATGCAAAATAATGGAGAATGCTACATATTAGATGAAATTAGGACAAGAGTTTTCATGTGCCGTGATTTGGAAAAAGTAAGAATGAGATTCCAGCTTAGATTTTATCACTGTCACGTGACTGTGTTTCCAACATCACAAAATTTATAGATAATTCTCCTCTAGATCAGTAGAAACATTGATTCAAGCTACAGTAACACCTTTGATTTTTATCTCAGTTACTATAAACACATTGAGAATTTTGAAGAAGTACATTCCCTCAAGACCACTTAGCATAAAAAAATATGCAAAAATTCGAACAAAAGGAAACTAGTAAGAAGCAACTTTACTAATGCAGCCTAACTATATAACGTAACAAAACACATAATATGTAAAAACATTGTATGCTTTTACATAGATTTAACATAACTTTAACTACTTGAAATTTATTTTACAATTCAAATGATTTACATGTCGATATTTTAAACATTTTGACGATAATATAAAATAATTCCATTAAATTTTGCATTTAACTATATACTACATTTCTTGCAATTATATGTAATTTCAAAATTACCTTTTTGGGAACCATTATGATTCATAACTTCTTAATCAGAACATCGAAGAATATTAATGCAGTATTGAAATTTAATAAAACTGTTAAGCAAAAATTGAAAATGATAATATATGGAGTTACGTTTTTCTAGACAAATATCTGATACATAAAGCTGTTAGAATTCTCTAGAGAAGTTTTTATTGTTATACTGATTTTACATACTGTTTTGCAAAGTTATTTTACAAAGCATATTATACATAATTATTTTTTTGTACGTCTTTATTAAGTCTAAGCTCACCAGTAATGGAAACTAAGATATTTATGTGACACACGTCAAAGGGCTACCAAGAATGAAATAAAAATGTAGCTTTGTTACCTAAAGCAGAAATTGCGATGCCAAAAATAAGCTGAAATTAAATAAAATTAATTAAACCCGCATCTCAGAGCTACAATTTATGCATGATTCAATTGCTCCAATTAAAAAAATGATTACCTGGAAATTGAATATTTCTTAGTTTTATATGACAAGTAGAATCTTCAAACACTTCCAATCTTCTGAATGTGTGTAAGTTCAGTAGTTAAATACATTTTCTCTGTTGTTATTGTAATTTTCTAATTGAAGCTTTAGATCGTAATTTCATACAAAGCTTTAGTTTGGATATATATATTTTACTTGGTGAATATAGTTATTTTTAATAGTTATTAATTATCCAGTTTCTTAATAATTAGTACTAAGTTCACGTACTTTCTGAATTAGTTGTATAGTTTTGGACAGCTTTGTATTCTTGAAAAACCAACTATTCAAAATGTTTTTATTACAAAGAAGATAAATCAATTCGTTACTTTTATACTGAAATAAAATGGGAAATCATATCTTTGAACTATCTTGTTTAGTATTTATTGAATATAAAAATAATAATTAAATGTTATTATATTTTGGCTATTATAATGTGTTGTCGAAAAGAAAATTTCAGGAAATATTGTCTACAAATGTTATGTCCACAAAAATTCTGTGTATTTTTTGAAATAAAATACACTGGTCTGTTGAAAAAATATCCGAATTTCTTTTTGTTAACAGGCTCTACAACTAAAAGTTCGAAGAAAGTAACTGAAAACGTACTTTTTCAAAAATAAGCAAAGGAAAGAGAAAGATATAAACTTTTTATCTAACTTATGATTTTTTTTACGTCAATGAAGATAGTTTTTCTGCTTTTTACCAAGTTTAAATGCATGGAAAGATAGAGATCTAGACATTTTTATATTTTGACATAGGTTTCCGAGTTATTGTACGAGAAGGTACCATTCTCAATAAATAAAAAAACAAACTTTAAGATTAGTATCTGTTACATTTTCTTAAGCTTACCATTTTTCTCCGTTACTGAACATTTTCAATTTCTTTTTTACAATTTTAATGTATCAATAAACTGTGTTTGTTTATTTTCCCTCGGTCTTATATAATGAAGAAGTTCCTAAAATTTCATTGATAGCAAAATAATTTTTTTTTTACCCCACAATCAAACTAACTTTTTTTTTTTATTTTAACAAATATAGAACATTTTTCTCTACTAAAAACTTTTTGAATTTTTCTTCGGCATGCAAATATATTAATGAAAATGTTGATTTATATGATAGAAAGTTTAGTTATTAAAAATAATTATAACATTTCTCCCTGTATATTCCATACAGATTTTTTTCTACCCCAACCAAAGCTTCTCAGTAATACTCTCTCTCAATTTATGGTCCCTTATGACTCGAGCTCGAAGATCCTATTACTTAATTTATCTGAGCATTAGATTTTTCCTTTGAGTCATCTTTCTCGAAGCAAATGGCTGGAATCGTCGATTTCCAGGCACGTCTACTATTGAATCAAGATATCCAACCCTAAAATAAATAAGAAGCTCTTCCGTTAACTGCTATAAAACACGCCAGAAGTCATTAGTGTTATTGTACTATTTGTCAAATAGGTTTTCGAGCAGAAATCACTTGACACATGCAATTTACTTTCAAAGAATTGTTTCTAATCACCAGAAGTACAATTTTAGTGCCATTATTTAATTAAAATGTTAAACAAACACTTGTGAGAATGAGATTTATTCTGGGTGAGGTCAGAGATGCTCAGAAATGTGACAGAAATAAGTTTTTGTTTTTTTACAACGTTTTTATGTATTTCACTTGGTGTGTGTATCAGTGTGTGATCAAATTTTCGATCGTTAATTTAACCAACTTCCCATCCTGCTAGAGCTCTGAAACTTTGGGAATCCTTCTTACTCGCCTATTACAATATTTAGATATTTTAGATATAATCCTTCTTATTCGTCTATTACAATATTTAGATATAATGCAATATTTAGATACTTGCAACAAGTTTTAACTAATATTTCAATAACTTTTTTATATAAGCTTTGCCACCATATAAAAACGTTGGCTTTTATCTTGAAATATTAGAATTTATGACAGTAGGATTGTTTCAATTAACAATGTATTACTTTTAATTTTGGAATAAGATCATGAAAAGCATTTAACACCTCAGCAAATATTTCACTGACTGATCATCTGCATCTCTCTTCGTGAAGTTTTTGATGAGTTTGTCAAATGAGAGAGCGCTGTTTGTCATTTTGGCGCTATTGTCTTTTAGTGAAATGATGACTCGATACCATGACTCGAATAAAGCTCACAACATTTACCATCTACATGCTATTGAGTCATTTCGAATTATTGCCAAACTGATTTCAGAATATTTGCTTAATATATTTAGGTCTGAAGAGCCCGAGATTTATTATTTCTGTTACATATTTCCTGTCATAATTTTACAACGTTTTTATGTATTTCTCTTGGTGTGTGTGTCTGTCTGTGTGTGTATTAGTGTGTCATCCAATTCTCGATCGTTAATTTAACCAAATTTCCATCAAGCTAGAGCTCTGAAACTTTGGGATTCGTTCCTACTCGCCTAACAATGCAATATTTAGACATCTGCGACAAAGTTTTAACTAATATTTCAATATTTTTTTTTAATAATGCAGTTTAGCCCAACTAATTTTCAAAAATTGCCAAACTTGGCGATTTTTTTTTGCTGAACGTTAAGCTCGCGAAGGGGAACAGTTTAGATACATTTGGCAAAATACCGCCAAATAATTTTTTTAATAAACTTTGCCACCATATAAAAATGTTATTTTTAAAAACGTTGGTTTTTATCTCGAATTATTACCTATCTTTTATAAGATAACAGATGTTAAAATGTTTGGTTTAACTAAATAATTATGTGCTAATTTTAATTCAATAAAAGTTAATTTTATTTTCAAATGATTTACAAAAATTTGAAAAGAGTAAGCATATCCTGAGTATGAGTATAGAATCCTTTAGACTTTGTTTAGTACGAAGTAATGAAAATTAAAAACATGTTTGTATCATACATATAACTATAACTAAGTTTAATTGAGATGAAATAAAGAAATAGAACCACAATGGCTGTGACAAACTATTTAGTCTATGAAAATAGTATTATATAAAAATTCATAATTTTTAATGATTTCTAAGGAATATTACATAAAATACATTTTATTATTATTAAGAAAATATTTAAATCAGTGGGAAATATATTTGAATGAAATAAAATGAGTTTTTATTGAAATTTACTCAAATTTCAAAAGAAGTGATTCTGAAATATTTATATTTTCCCCTATAAGAGAATGGAAGGCAATAAATATATAATTGAACAATCTTTAATGGAAATAAATTTTAAATTTGCCAAAAAGTATTACGACGTTTTTAATTTTGAGATTTTAAAATAATTATGAATTTAACAAAACTAATTGATATATTACGAGAAGTTACAAACTCCTTTTTTATTAATACGTTAGTATATACTTAGCATAAAAATTTATTCAATAATAAAACGATCTAAAAATGATACCCATAAATCCATAAGCACTTATTTTTCCTTAAATATATTGTACATTTTTAAGAACAATATTAAAAATTACAAAATAGTTCAATAGTAAACATTCAACTAAACTTTTGGGTTCTTATATGACGTTATTTGATTCGAGAATATCTTCTTGTAAATGAACCGTGACTTATATAAATTGATGTTCTCTATTAAAGTGTTGTGAATAAGTGATTTTTTAGCGAGATATAAAAAAAAGTTTATAAACAACGGATAGTAGTAGTAGTATTAGTAAAGATATATATAGAGAGAGATTGCGCGCGCGCTGAAGTTTGGATAACAAAATTAGACATGTTCTTATGCTGAGAAGGGAATGCAATTTAGCATTCGACCTTAGTGCTGATATTGAATTTAAGTTCAATTAAAATTAAATTTAAATTATTAAGATTATACAATTGCTGATATTAAATTTAAGTACTTTTCTGATTAGGACCCTCCCATTAAAACTGGTCATATAAGTAAATCTTTCTGATAATCATATGCTAAGTATTTGTGAATGGTTCTGCTTCGCATTCGTAACACTAATACCAATTTTCGATTATTCTAAAATAAGTGTTTCTGTCCTTAAATCTTAAGTGTTCAGCGGCTGCGGTGTTTCCACCAATGCGGCGCTTACGTGTACTTTAAAAGTATTCTGTGAAATGTCATTGTAAATAGCTCTGATAGCCTAGGTGTTGCACCCCCACAGAAGTCCACCCAGTTGCATTCTGAGAATTGTATTGTGTTTATGTTCTTTCCCTTGACCTATCTATGTACCTTCTTCACAAGATCGTGGAACGATTACGTTCATCCCTTGTTCAAATCAACATTCACTTTATGAAATATCAGATTTGTGAAGAATCAGAGGTAGTGAATATAGCGATGAGATAATGAAGGATCAAATTTTGATGGTTTCATGCAATGTACAGTTAGCTGTAGTTATAAATTAATAAGATATAATTTATTTTTGAGTGATGTTTTCATTTTATGCATTTTTTCTTTGTGTCGCTTCTGTGAACACAACCTTCAAGCAGATTTTTTGAACTTCATGAATGCAACTAATATAAAAGCAGTGTGGAAGCTATTGTTAACGAGCATTCTCCTTTCGTTCACTTGATTACTTCTTTGTTTTGTCTACAAATTTGATGCAGACATATTAAGTCAACCAGAACGTACTGTACGTTTGTGAAGTGCGAGAAAATAATACATTTTTCACAGATTTAATAATATTTATCGTACAACATATTTTCTTTCTTCCGTTACTAGGATTTGTCTCTAAACATTCCATATGGGTGCCTCGTGAGTTAAGAGAGAAAAATTTGCTTAAGCGAATCATCATATGCATATCATGTTTGCTCCGAACGAAAACACACTCATTTTAAACCTGCTGATAACTGGTGATGAAAAATGTATTATTTTCGAATACATCATGAGGAAAAGAACAAATTTGCAGCATGCATTATCTGTCCCCTTCACCTCTAAATCGAGATTGAGCCTGAATAAGAGAACATAGTGCTTATGGTGGGATGCCCAAGAACCATTATATTTCGAGGTTCTGAAACCTAACAAAGAGCTCGTCTCGAATAGATACTGTCAGCAAAAGGATGATTTAAATAAAACACTAAAAGAAGAGAGGCCATCGATGTTCAGTATATGCTTTCACATACTGTTCTGGCGATTTGGCCAAAGCATCAGGAATGAAATAATGTAGTCAGCAATAAAAACAGTGTAGTGATACGTGGTCCCCATGATCATGCAGAAGCGGGTTTTAATTTCAGATGTACTTCTTTGACCTATGGATTATCTGTTGAAATATCCGCTGAGGGTCATTGTACACTTTATTCTCAAGAATGATACTGGTTCATTCGGGAGGAAATGGGTCGTTATTTCTTTTTTGCAGTGACCCCTTATCCTTTCCGGCGACTCATTTCAACAAGGATTTTGCCACACGTGTATAGATACACGCGTGATTTTATTGGACACGCAATACCCACACTTCCCACACGTGACACACACACAAAGCCACATTAGACATATTTAGCTCATTATGCAAGGCTACTTAAATCACTAATATCTGTATCGGGGCACCGCGCATGCTTATGTATGTTGATTCCAGTTATGAAACCAATAACTTTAATTCTATTTGTTTTAATAAATTTAAAGAATGCACCAAATGATGGTCTTCTTTTGTAATTCTTTAATAATTTGCCATTTAATTATAATCTTACTAAGTAATTAGTAGAATAGGAGAGGTCGGAGCTTAATCTCTCCTACTCTACTAATTACTTTCGCCTCTTAATAACTATTATACGTAGTTAATCTCTAAATAGACTGTGACCATACTCTTTATACATCGCATCCACCATACTCCTCAGACCTAGCATCCTCTAATTATCACTTGTTTATCTCCCTGCAAAATTTCTTGAAAGGGAAAAAAATTCAAAACTGTAGCATACGTCAATCCAACACTACTAGAGTACATTTGCCTCTAAAGACAAGGCATTTTTACAGTAAACAGTAATTATAAATTACCATCACTTTGGTAAAAGCTCATAAGTAACGGCGGAAAACATATTATACAGTAAATATTATAAAATGAATGAAAAATGTATAAATTTCTTTCTGTTCACAAGCAGCCGGAACTTTCTGGTAGTCCTAATATATTGTTGATTTCTGTCTATGATTGCACAGTTTTAGTAAAGGTCTTATCCAAATGTGTCCGATCTCCTTCATTTGCTGGTGTAGTCATTAGATCCAGTCTGAGAATTGGCATCATAACATGTGGGGCTACTTATCTACCTACTTAACTGATTTGCCATTTATCGCGACGTGAATCAAAAGTTTGCGACTGTGACATTTACCGAGATGCTATGAGCAATTTAAATTTCAGTGGCGTTTTCGCTCATGCGATGTTTGTGCCATTTTAGTCCTTTTTTTTTGCGCCACTTTCCTCGAGTGCAGAGTTTACGCTGATGTGGCCTTTCTTCCGGAAATTGCCGTAAATATAAAATTGAAAAAAATCTTATTTTGAAATAAATTTCATTCATACTATCAAATTTTTGTACCCAAGAAAAAATAAGCAGAATTTTACAACAGTAATACTCTCTTCAAGTTTATCCTTATCAATTATGAAAAAATTCTTATTCATTTATCGACTTATTAATAGAAATTGTTCTCAATATTTTACTTATGAAATTTTTAATGCAGAGAAGAGAACATTAATTTACAAAATAAAGCATTTCTTGGGAAAAGTTATATTTTCGAAAGAAAAATGTTTGTATTCTTTCTTTCGTTGGGAATTTTTTGTCTGTCATTTACTTAAAGATTCCATTTTATATATAAAAATTCAAGATTAATTGATTTTCAGTTTAGATTTCAATAAATGGTTTTGAAAAGAATATAATTTTGTGAATAGAATTCGAGAAGTGCTTTCTTTTTCGTTGAAAACATGTTTTTTTGTATTGAAAATAGATAAGAATTAAAGTTTTACAGAAACTTTTATTTTTTTTTTTTAAATTTTAAAAGATTTTTTTTTTTACTATTTTTCAAATTTTGGAAACCTTTAATTTTTCATTTTATAAATATATTATTATGATAAAATAATTAATGATATAATAATAATGAATGTGATTAATGACAAAAAAATTATACATTTTCTATGCATAAAAAGTGAATAAAAATTCAAATAAAACTACTGATTTTTCCATTTTTTTTTCAAAATATATACATTAACATTAAAAAAAAAAATTCAAACTGAATTTATGAATATTATTTTATTCTTTAAGTGATATTTATAGAAACATATATTTCATAAAGATTGCGCCTTTTTACAATCTCCGTTATAAGAAAGATTGCATCAATTTATTCAACTCGGTATGTTAATTTCATCAGACAGACTTAACTCATCAGCAACCATTCTTCACAATTTTACCTCAGTACTCAAGAACTTTCCCTAAGAATTCTACTTAGCAATCAAAAGTTTCTTAAGTAATTCTCATTACTCCCAACAGTTAAAAAAAGTCTAAATGCTGTACTCCAGTACCAAAAAAAAACTACCTTCAATCACCACATCCGATTGTAAGGATTTAATCTCCTCAATATTTATCTCATCTCCAAAACTTCCATAGCTTCTTTTCTAAGTCTCCAAGTAATCTCCCAGGAGAAAAGAAATGGGTATTAAAATATCTTTCTCGAGCCCCGGACAGATAGGGGAAAGGAAGGGTAGGTTGAGGAGTTCTCTTGAAGTGGGGTCGAGGGAGGGTTGCGTAGAAAAGTTCACTTCTTCCCGGGTTGTTGCTATCCGTTCTCTCACTCCGTGAATCGATGCCCAGGAACCTACCTGGGCAGCATCCTCAATATCTCCATGGCGACACCGCTCATCAAAGAAGGACCGCTGGTACACAAATAGTTACGTAACGCTAACTTTGCGCTGATTTCGGTGAAAGCGTTACACTCGGGGGGCTGAATGCGTTCGCTTTTAGGAATGGAGATGGCAACAGTTGGTTAGTCGGGAATTCGCTCAAGTTTTTCTATTTTACAGGTTTCTGAAAAAAATAAAGATAATTAGGCTGTGGAATTACTTGTACTGAACTCTGATATTTATTTAAAGATGAATGTAATCATATGTGTTTTTACGAAAGTATTATTTACAGAAGAAAATAAATATTTTTTTTTCGAGGGAGGAAGTTTGTAATGGCCTACCTTCATTATTTAACCCCACATGTTTCTTAAAGTACATTTAAACACTCAATAAATGTTTATAAAATTCAATAGAAGAGATGTCAGAAAAAGGCAATACAGTTTATAATCTGTTAACACAGAACAAGTAGAACTTTCTCTCTCACGATTATTACTTAAATCAGGTAATCCTAGTTTATACTCTAAGAGTAATGTCTTAGCTTACCAAATAAGGCATTCCAATTAGCATACTTCTTATTTATAACGTTCAACTCTTAATTCCCTGACTAGGAGTCGCTTTTGATTATGATTGCTTCATTAAGGTTGCACTGAAAAGTAACGTGAGGGATATTGGCTATGAACATCAAAATTTTGAGTTTCTTTCAAGTGACAACGATAACACCTGAGCGGGAAATGCCATCTCCAAACTTCCCCGCCACACCAATGAGAGTGCTTGAAACCTGAATTTAACTTGCATAAGTCACGGTACTCGGTGGGTCTTTAGCGGCATCAGGGATCGAACCCACTACTCTACGAAAAGTCACTCCTGGCTATCTTTAATTCAAATAATTAATTACAATGAATGGTTCAATTCAATTGCGTGTTTCTATCAACTTGCCTATATCCTCTATGTCCCTTCTCTTTCCTTTCAATACCATTTCTCTTACATATCAATATCCTTAATTCAATCCTCATTGCACTTCTTATCCATCAAATTAGCACATCTAGTTTCATTTTCGTTTGCAAGGTGTGTAATTTTATGCAATTAAAATTTCTAAAAGCTCCCATGGTTAGCGAAGAGAAAACAGCGAATAGCTCAACTTCAGAAGTCAGAAGAAATCTTTGTCTCCATACAGAAAAATTTACTTTTTTCATGTATCTATTTACATTTATCAGTAACATATGTTCTTAAAGATTGTTTTTTATTGCTATTTTTTAAGTCTAAATCGCAGCGTAAATAACGTGTTGTTCTTGAAAACAAAAGTGTTTAGTGAGTTTTGAGAGTTTAAGGTTTGGTTGATTTACTTAAGTTGAATTTTTGTTTAACCGATAATCAACAATATTTTCAAATTTTTCGAAACAAATTATGTGTTTTATGAGTGCATTTTTAAGAACCTTTAATTATAGTATGATAGTCCGTATTTTTCTGTAAATTAAGTTGAAAATTTTCAAAACTGAAATGCTAAATTGCTAATATATAAATTGAATTTTAATTATATTTACATTGATGCATTTAGTTGCAAGTGAACTATGATTTACTTAAGTTTAATTTTTGTATAACTATTTGCATGACAATTTTCTGTTTCTTACATTAGGGTAAATAAAATAACTTTTTTGAAAATGAAACGTTCTGCGTAAGTAGATGATAATTTTGTTTAATTTACTGTGATAATAAACTATTTTTTGGTAATTTAAATCGAAATTAAAGTAAATTTAAAACTTTCCGTGTCTTCATAATTCTGTATTTGTAAAACAATATTATTTTTAAGGACTATTATTTTGTCTGAAGTTGATTAGGTGATTATCAATAGTAAACGTAATTTATAAATTCAAAACACATGGTCATTCAAAAGGATTTATCAAATTTCAAAATTCCATGCTTTCAAAAATAAACGCACGGAATGATAAGAATACAATACTCGTACATAAAAATGAAGGAAACTGTGGGAGTTTTATATTGTGAAAAATAGATAGCCCTCGTTAAGTCTTCGGGAAGATATGTCTCGAAAGATGTTTTAGAAACTTTCACGCAACTACCTTCAGTCGGATTTGGTCTCAATGGAATAGATGGCTTGATGTTACACACCTGGCCACCTTAAGTCTCCTGATATGGTACCATGCGATTTCTCCCTTTGGAGGTTTGTAAAAGGTGAAGTATATACGCCATTATTAGCCACAAATTTATTTGAACTTAAACAACGGATTTCTGTTACTGTACAATCAATTACAACCGACACTTTATAACGTGTTTGTCAGGAATTCACGTATAGATTTGCAATATACGTATAATTATAGGAAGCTGCATCAAAGACTTGTAAAACAGGCTTCTATATATTCCCTTTGTATTCATGTATTACTTATCATTCTGTGTCATTTATTTATGAAAATATGGAATTTTGAAATTGGATAAATTATTTTGAATAAACCAGTATACCTTATCTTTTCTAAAAGTTGAAAAGCTCGAAAGCTTAGAAGAGAGTTTATAATCCAGATGAAGTCAAATTTAATTTTGAAACTGTTAGAGTAAAACACACACTTAAAATATACCTTCTCAAAACCTTCTAAAGCTGAAAAGTATAAATTTTAAATGCAGTAGTTATTTAACACCTTAAGTTATTTGCTATGTAATAATTGTGATATATTTGATCCTTTTTCTTTGAATGTTCAGTTCGTTTCATTATAGAGGTATTTATTAATTTTCGGGGGGGGGAAATTCACTATCACAGTCTAATTAGTATGAGGGTAATTATTTTCAATCTCTGATGGACCATAAAAAAGGCAAGGGTATAGAAGAAGAATTTGCTACGAAAAGTTATGTTCAAATGTGATTACTTTTCAACACAATCACCATGAAGATTTCTACCATTTGTAATATCGGATATCAAGCCTTTCGCTCTCCTATTCCAGAAATGTTGCCGCCAGAATGTGAGAAGGACTTTATTTCTAAGCTTCTTTCTCTTCTTTTGTCTTAAAAAGCTCTTCGAAGTTGGAGCAAAAACCGATTATAAACAGCTGTATTGATCGTAGTCCCCAGTTTCACACTTAACGAGCAAGACAACTTTTGGTCCCCAAATCCGTGGCCATAATCTTCCTACTGTTGAAGGTTTGTTTGAGCAGATTTGCATTCTTGTACCCATTCATCGCGAAAGTTGGTGCTCCCGTCTTTAAATTACCTACACACTTAAAGTACAGCACTATCAACCATAAGGTTTTCATGCATACTCGGCTAATTTTTCGATGAATTTCGAATGCATTATTTCCATCCGCTTTAAGAAAGCGAATAACTCTACACAACTCCCATTTGGCGGGAGCATCCATTGTATCATCTATGTTTGCATGCCTTCAGCTCAGCTTAAAATCATGGGATGGTGTTGGAAATCGCAGTGGTTATTAGAGAGATGTACAATTGCCCACCATGCCTCCCCGCTTCTTACCATTTGTATGACGGCTTAGCAGCTTGATCGGAGGATGAAAAAAATGAACCCGGTGTTTCTCTACAATTCGAAGGTAATATGCATTGTATTATTAGGTTTAGTGCTTCAAAAATTCATTTTCACAAAAACATGCCGTACGATACATTTGGACATTTCCCTACATAGTAAATTAAATGAGTATCCAAATCCTCTTATAATTTAGTCTGAAGTAATCATGCATCATCGTCGTATGATAGAGGGTCAAAATTTCAACAACTAAAAGCCGTTAGTGAAAAAGCAATAACATGATACATAAAAAAAAAACAAATTTTTGCTTAGTTCCAGAAGAAATTTACTGTTGTTTCCAAAAATCAAAAATATATAAAGATTCTCATAATTAAAAACTAAAGAACTGAACTAAGTTAATCTGAACATATTTTAATCTGGATACTGTTCCATACTCTCTTGAAAAAAGTTTAAATTTCTTTTTTAAAATAAGATTTTGAAAGCCAATTATTTTGAGTAGAAATATTAAAATTATCCTTATGAGCACAACATATTACTGCAATTTAAACTTGATAGTACTGATTTTTTTTTCTAAGTTCAGCAAATAAGAATTTTGTATGTTTCATAGTATATAACAAAACTTTTATGAATAGTGAATAAATTAAACTTTTTCATGAAGATCCAAAAATAT
The DNA here is from genome assembly GCA_019974015.1 of Nephila pilipes. NCBI lineage: Eukaryota > Metazoa > Arthropoda > Arachnida > Araneae > Nephilidae > Nephila > Nephila pilipes. Next base: position 828,245 of record BMAW01113653.1, read on the forward strand.
ATACATATATATATATATATATATATATATATATATATATATATATATATATATTATAATTGAATTTATTTGACGTAAAACTAAACAGTATTTCTTTTCAATAATAATAATTATTTTAAATTTATGCGAATGAGAGCAAATAAAGTAAGGTTTTCCATTTATACCATTTATAATATCTAATAAATATCCAGTAAGAAATTTATTAATAAAAAATAACATTTGCCTCATGGAAACAAAATATTGATATACAATACCAGCATCAGGGAAAAAAAATCTATTTGCACTTTAATAAATTAGATGTTTTCGTTAGCAAGTTATACTGAAAAACCAATTCAATTTTGGTGTTTGATGTACTTATATGAATGTATATATATGTATATGAAAAGAAAGTAAAGTTTCTGAATTTACTTAAAATTTAAAATACTGGAAATATAAGTAGGCAATTTTATTGATTCTTTATCCGTTTCTTACTACTTCCTTACTAATTTTGCTCATTCTTTATAAAATTATACAATAAAACAATTTTCTTCGTTTTTAGTTTATTTTAATATATATA
>BMAW01113653.1:828900-840040 GCA_019974015.1 Nephila pilipes
AAACTATTTGTTGCGTCTTTCAGTATGGGGTTTAATGGCTCGTTTTTTTATGTCTGGAGGGTTTTTGATCCGAATGATTATAAGACGGATTTGATTTGGAAATAATTTAATTAGAATTTGAAATAATACGTTTACAGCATAAGCATATATATACCTACGTTATTAAGATTTAAGAGTGTTACAAACCATGTAATAACCATAACCATTTGAAGCCATCTCTTCCCTGCATCCTGCTAGTAGAACAATTCTCCCCGTACTGGAAGACGCAACAAATAGTTTTCCAATATTAATTCCTACACTCTAGCAAACATAAACATATATATAAAGACATGTTTAATTCGAAAGATATAGTTTATCTAGAGATGTTTCTATTAATTTTTTACAGGAGTTAAAATATTAATGATTTTTTATGTTATATTTGATTCTTTAGTTAATATTGTACTTAAAAAAACTATATTAAATATAATTATAAATCGCTTAACAAATTAAAGGTACTCCACCAAGAAGGGTTTGCGAATAATAGTTGAGAAATATTTATTTAAATATTATAAACGTAATAAAGTTGATTGAAATAATTTTAGTATTTATAAATATACAGATCACATGCTTGTCTTTAATTATACTAAGCCTTCTGAAAATGGACCACTATATTTTATTCTACCTATTTAAATTTTATTTAGGCTGATTATACAAGCATAAAATAGAATATTTAGGCATACAATTGAAAACTATAAGTAATAAAATTATTAGTGACAGTTGTAACGAGAGAGATATCTTCAATTTTCGTATTAATAATGTATCTTTCTGGAGTAACTGTTTATATATTTCTGTTTTTAAAAACATTACATTTAATTCTATTGTTATTTCAATAATTTAGCTGGTTGTTCTATAATAAAAAAGTATAATTACAACAAGTTGCTTTTTACAAAAATCATAAGTTGTATTAGTGAAAATTATTTTATTAATAATCATTTAAAATAATTAAGGTAAATTAAAAATAAATGTATGTATCTTTCTGTAAATATGCATATATAGCTATTTATAAATATATTGTTACGGAAAACTTCTGGGGGAGTGAAAATCAATACCAACTCGGAGGATAGTGACAAATAAAGGTTTATTCGTAAATTTTCACGACAACACACAGGTGGCAAATTTGAACACTAACAGATATATAGCTCTTGCAAAATTTAATGACATAGATGCAGGAACAAAACACACTTTTTCGAACAATCACAATTATTTCAGCAACGTTCTCCACACAAGTTTATTACTCTACACTGCGGACATCCTCCACAGTAATATTCTGTACTTCCAGGGTAGGCTTCGATGATTCCCAGCAAGTACACGTTGCTTCTTTGCAAATTCGCTCGGCACGCTCCACTTCAAGTGTCGATAGTACTCAGTCGATTCCTTGATCGAACTTCTCAACAAAGTCTCCAAAGACAGACTTTCCGTAACAGTTCCGTTAGATTCAGGCCGAATCTTCTGCAGATTCCCCCGGCAACGATTCCCGATCGGTTTACAAAACAGACTCCATAAACAGCTGATTAAGTACACAGACCGATTCCTTCTCAGACTGACTCTATCGAATGTAGCTCTTGGATTATTTATACCTGTCCCTGCCAGACGTCATATAGGAAAATTCACGAAAAGTATGTAACTTTCTTCCCGTTCTTTTTTCGCTTAGGTTCTAGCTCCTTCAATTACTTTCAATTTATCGTCAAAGTTACCAACTTTCTCGCAGCCAAATGGTCACCAAGGTGAAAGTTTGGTTTAGTCTGGTTTTATGAACGTCGCACTTGAAGCAACAGGACGCCAGGGTGAAAGAGTCATTGTTTAAACTCTCTTTCGTTTACTGATGACATCTCTGTAAATCGATCGTTTCTTTTATAAGAGGAGCGTTGCAGAGAAATATCAACTCATGTTCGTAACAATATGTATAAATATATACATGTTTGGTATATATATTTATAATTTTGTATTTTTGCACATATTTAACTATGCACTTTATAATATATAGTTTTTTTTTTATCAGAAATATATTTGTAATTTAAGTATAAATCTTGGCTCAGATAATTTTTTTAAAATTTTTTAATTAAAAGCTTTAATACCAGGCTTATTCTTATATCTGTTTTTTATATTGATGTTTTTGAATTTTAAAATAAATTACAATAGCATTTATTTATTTGTGTGAAAAAATTTTAATGTCTTTTTCATAGTTACTTTTCTTCGTATAAGGCTTTATTAATTTTTTATTTTTTAAATGAGAATATAAGTAAATCTTTTTGTTTCTTTAGAGCAATTAATTAATGAAATGTATTTCGGTGGTCATGAAATCAATATTCTCGTGTCATTTTGCATGGATTATTTCAGAACATTACATGTGTTTCTGGTTGATAAGAGCTTTACAAATCTAATTAAGTTTAAAGCATTTATTAATGTGTATAAATGTACTTAAATTATTTTTAATCGATTATTGTACTTTAATTTATCTATAATGAATTTTATTTTCTTTGTTTATACTTTCTATTATTTCTTTGGTTGAGTTACCGTTTTGAATTGAGGATTTCTGCTTATACTTACTTTATACCATTTTTCGTATAAAGTAATTTCTGAAGTATTATGGTTGGATCCGTAATACTATACAAACGCACTATTACACACTAAAAGCCTGAGACAGTATTTCCAATTATTCTATCCCAATTTATACTTTATTTTTTTCAATTCTTTTCTCTTGAAATATACTTTGTATGTTATGATAAGGTTTTTTTTAATATTTTGAGCTTAATTGTAAATATTTTAAGATTACAGGCCTTACATTTTGATTATTTACATGTTTAATGTGTTTTGTTTAGTATTATATTTTCAGCTATTTAATGACTTTAATACATCATAATACTCTGGACGTTTTAAATTAAAGACATCATTTTAGAACTCAGTCGATTTAACTCTAGCTTCTCTATTCTGGGAGTTATTTCAATCTATGGCTACCTGAAACCAAACAAATAAACCTGAATAACTGTAATTTATAACATTACGTACATAAGGATTGATTAATGTACAGAATAAATTTTATTTAGATACTTCGGATATTTTTAGTAATATTTACGATACCCTCTCGCATGAGAAAGAATGGAATAATAATTCGATATAAAAACCAACGTTTTTAAAAACAACGTTTTTATATGGTGGCAAAGTTTATTAGAGAAAATTATTGAAATATTAGTTAAAACTGTTAGTTATTTTTAACTTTAAAATTTACTTAAAAAGAGACATTTGTGAGAGTATTAAGAAATTCATATTACTCATAAAATCAAAACATGCATTTGAAAGTTTGTAAGCCATTCTATTAAAAAAAAAAATGGGAACCAGAATTCAGAAAAAATTATTGTGATAAGACACGGCGCCAAATATTGGAAACTTTCTTTCTTGCGAATGATTACTGACTAAAAGTCAGCAACCCTTACTATCTCGGAGATAGTAAAGGGGAGATAGTATCTCCCCTTTGTGAGTACAAAGGTTTTACGATGCCTCATGCGGTGCGGGGAGTGCCCGGTGCTCCCAGAGGGGGAAAGAAATTTTTTCCTCAATCCTAAAAGCGCCGAGAGGAAAGAATATTTTGACTTATTAAAATTATTGAAATATTTGTTAAAACTTGTCGCAAACGTCTAAATATTGCATTGTTAGGCGAGTACGAACGATTCCCAAAATTTCAAAGCTCTAGCTTGATGGGAAGTTGGTTAAATTAACGATCGAAAATTTGATGACACACACACACACTCTCTCTCTCTCACACACACACACCAAGTGTAATTCAGAAAAACGTTGTAAAATAGTGATCGAAGGCAATTAAACCTTCTTTCAAAGACCCTAAGGTTCGTAATATTAATGAATAACATTTATCAAAGCCTATTGGACGAACCATGAGCTGTCCTCAAGATTTGCGTGACGGAAACAAAATTTGCGTGCCATCCGAATCGACTTTCGATTCGTTGCAACTTCTTTATTTCCGAATTGCATTCTACTGCCCCAAAAGGTTACGAGGCATTCGAAAGCATTAAACAGTTATCCATAAATATACATAGAACCAAATGTTCAGTTTAGAATTTCGTATATTTTATAAGCAAGTAAATTAAGTTATTCAACCTTAATGCGATACTTAGTGGGGTTAAATGTAGTTATCGTTTGCCAATAAGTTTTGGAACCATATCTCACGAAACGTCTCTCTAAATAGAAAAGAACGTTTTGTAAATATGTGGTGTAATGTTCCATATATATTCTTATTTTTGAATTTTCATAACATGGGAGACAGATGTTTTATTTTCTAGAAGCATAGTAAAGAAAATTGTAATTAAATACATCTTATTCATTAAATTATTTAATTTATTATAGACAATAAAGAGTTTCCCTTAATTTAATATTTATTATTCACTAAAATTCAACGGTAAGTAAACTCAGAATAATAAGGTAATTTAAATATGTATACAAAATTATATTTGTAATGTTTCAAAAGAAAGATTAAAACATTTTTTAAAATGATCAAGCTTATTTGCTTAGTAAATTATGATTCAAACGTATTCTTGCAATATAATTTTCCTATAAGATGTTAAGTGAATAGATTAATATTGAATTTGTTGTGGCCAAATATTTACTAATTTATCATTTTCTATTTATTAAAGCAAGAAAACTGTGCATTTTAAGCCTAAAGTTTGCAATAGAAAGAATTAAATGCAAATTTCTAATTTAGGCTACATCTTCATGTAATATGAATTTTTTGAAATTGAACTGCTATTACATTGAGAGTTTCTAATTATAGGTTAGTGGATAAAAGGAAGTTTATTACAAACATACTAAGCTGAAAAAGATCTTCATAACCGCAATATTTCTAATTATATTTATTTTAATGTTTTTAAACACGTATATCGATATATGAATGATTTTGTAACTCTTAGAACATGATTTGTCTATAGCAGGGCCTCTACAATAAGAATTGGATGATTTAAGTTAACTAGAGATAAATTTAAGTTAAACAAAGTTTCACGTTACTAATAATGTTATATCAAAATGCATAAAGGTGTGCATTGTTTTGGAAACAAAATAAAATAAAGCAAAGCAAAAACAGTACAAGAAAGAATAAAAATTTCTAAGAAAAGTTTTGCAAAGAACAGATTTATCTACTTAAGGTGTACTTTTTTTTTAAAAAAAAATTATTATTAAATTACTCAATTAATTGTGAGAATTTAAGTAAACGATGAAATACCGAGAAATGGAAAATGGTAAACTTTTTCGATATTAAAATTAATGGAAATGATAAGTTATTGAATTGAATATTATATCAGCTACATATAATTAAAATTAAAGCAAACGATAAATTATTAATTTGATGTTGTTTAAGTTAAATGTTATAAAAATTGAAGGGAATAATAAAAAATTTAAATATGATCTGGTACGCCAAAAGTGATCCAACTGAAACAATAGCCCCTTGGGTGGTTAATAATAATTTGTAAGACAATTAAAATATATTTTGGAACATAAATCCTTCAGTTTTCTAGAATTAAATAAATACAATACCATTTAGCACCGAATAAGAACATCAACTATGCATGAGAAGTTATTTTTACAATGAATCATTAAAACTTCCATCAAACAGACTTTTTTATTGAGAGATTTGGCATATTATCTGGTCATGATAGTATTTGACATGCACGAAAGTAAGTAAAAAGTATTGCTGTGTACGACTACACAGTTTCAACCTGAAATATAATACCCAAATGCCGTGAAAATTTGGCAGCTCTCTTTGAATTGCTTTTCACTATGTCATGAGGTGGCACATTAGAACAATTAATTCCTGTATGCGCGCAGATATGCAAATTGCGAGTGAATAAGCACTTTTGATGATGGTATTTATTCTCATTCAAGCCTAAAGAAGAACGAAATAGAAGAGGAAGAGGAGTTATTGTCTTGGTGATCCAACTACTATGTTCTGCCAACTATCCTACGTGAAATTTCTAATTGTACTGTCCCGATTTCTTTCTCTCCATTAACCAATGGGGCCTGCTAAGTTCATCCAGGATAAGTAGAAGACATCTCGATCTTGTAAATTCATCGTACTCGCTACGCAACTAACCACAGGTCTCTACGACCACTTTCCTGGTGCTTGATTCTTGTTTACAGTAATGTCTACGAGATTACTCGACAGTTGTTCTTTGCCATTGTGTTTCATACAGGATAACTTTCTGATATGAGCTGTATCTTTTCAGTTATCCATAAGCAATTATTTTTGTTAGCAGTTAAACTAACTACTTTTCCGATTGTTCTGTTTGGACAAATAATATTCTTATAAGTAATGTTATGTTCAGCGACCAATGAATATTGATATTTGACATATTAAATTGTCCTTTATTATTCGAAACTTCTATTCTGAGTCATTTGAAGTGTTGTTAACTCTTGCATTTCTGACTATCCCTTGAAAGGCAGGGCAAAATACAAGTGTAGAACATATTCAACATGCCACCGCTTTGTAAAGATGTCATGGATGACAATTATACTGATTCAAGTATAAAATAAAATGACAGCCTAGATTAAGTTAAGGGAACTTATAACCCACAGATAAGCGAATGACTTATTTTATAATTTCAAATGATCCACTTGGTCTCTTAACATAAAGTATAATATGCAAAAATAAATGACAGTTATTTTGCAGTGTCTCAATGTCTGCATGTCTGACTACGACCACTGTCGACCCAGATTCGATTCCCGGCTTTTGTAGTTGATCATCGGTCTACTCAGTCCGAGATCAATAAATGAAACCAAATTTACTTGAGAAGTTAACTGAGGTTCCAGCGTCGGGCTAGCCACTCGACCTAGACATTAGCTTGTCTCTAGCGCAAAGGCCGCGAAAGTGGAAATGAACACCACCAGATGGAATTTCTTAGGTCCGAGTAGACCTTAACTTAAACATAAAAATAAATTGGAAAACATAAAAATTATACGAAATCTTGAAGAATACTTAAAAATAAATTGAAAAGAAATAATATTATTTTTGTTAGTTTACAAATTTGCATTAACAAACATACATTATTATTTTTAAAACATATAACTGTAACATAATTTCCTGGAGGAAATGATAAATTTAGCAACGACAATCCATAATTCTTTGATGTTTTACAAACACACATCTGTTGGCACCGATATCGTTCTCTTAGTTCACTCTATGTTGTAGCAGTTCAGTAGTACAAGAATAGTGACGCATTGAGAGTTAAGCATTGAAATAGTTAACATTTAAATAAATTAGTACCATGGACAAGAAAAAAGCTAAAAAGAGATTATTTTAAGATATGAGTGAAAAGTGCATCGAAAACGGTGGCAAACTTATATGAACTTTATGCACAGATGTAATTACCACCTGGATATACAATATCAAAATGTCATTTCCTTAAAAACAAAAAATGCGTGTTTAGTGCCTAATAAAGAAAAATCTAAATACATTGCTGAACATGTATTACATTTTGGAAAACAATATAAATTGTTAGAGTTTTGTTATCATATACATTTACGCTACATCTGCCAACTTTGTTGCAAATCTTAACGTTGTTGTCATTAGATGTTATGTTTAAGGCATATTGTAATTAACTGGCACAAAAAATATTTTATTATTCCCTTTTAAATTGAACTTACTATTGATACGAAATGTCTTCTTAATATACATATTTTCCTTGCAGCCAAAAACGCCAGTCCTGGACCATAATTACCATCTAACAGGTGGCATTAGAGCTGGTATCTCCGAGCTGTTTAGAACATCTCTAATTCGATCTTCAAAAATAATCGAGGTCTATTTCTACATCGTAACTCATAGCTGAAAATAATTATAATTCGATCAGTGTTTCAGCTAAAACTATCTGGCACCTTATGGTATTTATCTTTGTTAAAATTAATGGATAGATGCATTAATGTGTGTCTTGATCACGAAGTTTGTTTGGAATCACAGTATCCTGGTTTGTAGAGTAATTATAGCACATAAATTGATAGGTAATGGGTTCAGGAATCATACGTCCAAACCATTATGTTACGCCTTTAACGCATGTTAAATCAAATAGTGAATAGGGGGCTAACTTAAGTACCTAACTCGTCACTTGACCATCATATATAGGTTAGATTCTAGAACAAAGAGTTGTTCGGCTTCAAAATAAATTGCTGCCAACAGGATGATAAATCTTCAAACTGGTGATTTATCTATCTGTGTTGTAAAATTTCGCTGGACACCGGAAATTTTGAATTTCGTAATTCTGAACTAAATCGAAGTTTCTTTTCCATTAATCGAAAACAAGAGAAGGATGAACATAAAAGAAAAAGAGAAATAGATCCAGATTCGAATTGTGCAGTCAAAAGCAAGAAGATATTCTGTTTTGCATGGTGATTCTGATAGCAAGAAAGAGTATTAGAAATTAATTCTAGTTTGAAAACAATGTTGAGTATTTTTTGAATATAAGTTGAGTATCGCGAAGTTTGTTTGGTAAACATGGTTGGCAGTCAAACGTCCATTAAGAAATCACAATGCCCAGAGGTTCATTCATAATAAATTCAATGATATTTTATTTATTTATTTGCAATCAGTTTTCAATTGCCATCATTATGACTGCTGGTAATCACCAAGAGACTGCAATACTTACAAAATTGTTTATCTGATAAAGCAACAAGTCATCTTGTTTCCCTTTGATAAGACTTCGAATTTTAAAAAAAAATCCCTTGTTTGACACCATCTCTACGCTATTTTAAAACTCTCGCCAAGTAGCTTCTTTTTTCTAATATTTTACCTATAATTAAAGAAGACATTAATACCATTCGTGTTCCTTCAAGAGCAATATTAATAACCAGTCTATCGATTTTACTTGCTGTTCAAGTGTCCTTGTGGTCATTGACATCCCGGTCACATTCCGGATTATTGATAACATCGAATCAAATTTGTTGATAATTGCACAGTTTTGGCCTCCTGCGCTCTCTGTTATCTTTTTGATGTTGAGTTCTGCGATGATTCAACCATTTCTGTCAATATTGGTGAATTTTTGTATCGCTTCAAGCCAAATATTGTGCAAATTGATTCCGTTCTGCTTGTTTAAATCTAATTATATATATTCTCTCAGCTCTGAAAATGTACTCAGCTTTTAGCTAATTCATATGGGAAGAATTGCTGCTGTTGACATGAATGGAAATGGAATCCAAAATACAAATACAAATTATAAGAAAGGGAGAAAGGAAGTTATTTCACTGTTAAAGTGGTGCCCGAAGATGAATCGCCAATCTAGATTGTATCGCTAGGCATGCTTCACGAGCTTGAGGCGGCTATTACAGAGAAGTACTGAAAGGAATGAAAAAATTAAAGAAAATATAAGTTGACTGATTGATTGCTTTATCAGTTTCAAGGCTTTGAAACAACGCCAGGGTTATTGGTTATTGACCTCGTGATCTTGATTTTCCGTCAAATGAAGAGAACGATACCTGAGTTGACACCCCAATCACGAAATATCTGCTTCATTCTAGCGATAGAAAAATTGCAACTCCTTAAACCGTATCCAGATGCTCTGTTGCAATTACTTAAATATCTAGCTATTTATTCATCAATCCTAAAATATCACTGAAATATTAGATAGATAGGTATTATATATATAAATTAATACTATGACTTTATGCAACATACGAATGGAAACACCTGCGTTGCTAAAACATATTGGTCCTTTGTAGATGAATATTTTAATAAAATAATTAAAAATAATAAAATGAAATGAAGATTTTTTTTAAACAAAACAATTTAGTCAACGAAGCTTTTTTTAAATGTAATTTTTGGAGACATTTTAAGAATGAATGTAACTTTTCAGAACAACTAAAACTTTTGGATGACCTGGGATTATATAGATCAGGAAAATAATATTTATTTCTTTTGGATTTGAGTTTTATCTACCTCCGAAGCACTCAGATCATCTTGATTTAGAGAATTGGCTATAGGTGTTTTATTCAAACGATTCATAACTGCTTTCTGTACCAAAACATTGAAAGACTTTTGACTTCAGGGTCTACTAAACGATATAATAGGAAACAATCTTTCACTCTACATTACACTCTTTATTTAGGGAGTTTGCGATAAGCAATCTTGTTTGGAAAATGGGGAAATGTAGACTCATAAACAGTTTTCGAAGCGTTTATTATTCTGGACTTCATCCCTTTAACGGGCGAGTATTGCCTCTTCCCAAATAAATGGTTTACTCTTTCCTTTTGATGTCAGCAATATAATAGTGTAATAAATCTTAAGAAAAGGTTTCCGGTTTCCTCTCAGGTATTAACGTAAAAAAAAGTTTAAGGGATCATTATGTTAGTTGAAGGGGGTAAGCTAAGTGGTTATGTAATTTTTCAGAATGTTTATTTCTGCGTACTTTAGCATACATATTTTTTTTAAAAAAAACTTAGTTAAATGTATACTAGATTCTTAAGAAAGGAATAATGTTTTTATATGTGTAGTTTTTCAAATAAATTGAATTAAAATAAAAGATAAAAATCGTTTATAAGTAGAGAATTACCTCTAAAATCTGTCTGTGCTAGTAATCCTGCATTTTTACAGAAGTGATTGTGATAGTTTATATTACCGTTACATTATGAAGTAATATGAGGGACTATTGACGACGTATTTCGTAATTTTGAACCTCTGCCTTATCGAGGACAAGTGAACAGGCACCTCCCTCTCCAAACTTCCATGCCAGATCAATGGAAGAACTTGGAATCTCGAACAGATTTATCGTGCATCATTCTTGATACACGGTGGATCTAACACATCAATCAATAACTCCCGAGACTAACATTGAGAACAACATTTTTTTTGCAAAATTTTTTTTTATTCATTAACATAACACCTTTTGTTAATCACCTTTTAGGGTGATACAATCGTTCCAACGCTTTTACAAATCTTTTTTTTTTCTTTCTTTTTTTCCCCCAAATTTTTTCCCCCAATTTTTTTTTTCGCAAGAAATCTTTTTTGTTGCGAGTAAATAGCGATAAACAGCTTTCTGAATCATCGACTCGTTGCTGTTTCTGTTCCAAGGAAGGCAATCGCGGCACCCACTTGGAAAAAACCTTTTTCATGCTCAATTTT
>BMAW01113653.1:856557-886091 GCA_019974015.1 Nephila pilipes
TATATATATATATATATATAGTGATATATATATATATATATATATATATATATATATATATATATATATATATATATATATATATATATAAGAAATACCACTCACAGATCATCACGAGATCTCAAAGACTATACAACCGATGGATCTGAAATTTAGCATAGTTACTTATTTTGCGATGTAGACGCCTCACTCGAAGAACGGATTGGCGTTTGGCCTGCTACCTACGGCCTGCTGCAAGTACTTTACCAAAGCGGTACGGCGGCATGTATACGGCAAGCGGCGGTATTGCGGTAAAGCGGCTTTAAGCAGCGCGGAAGTGGTAATGCGCAATGGGCAGTGCTTTGCGTAGCGTTAAAAGGTACGCGGCGGAAGCGGCGGTAGCCAGCAACAGCGCAATGGGCCAGCTACGCGAAGCCATGACGGCGGAAAGCGTGCGCATGTTTGCTGGTAACGCGTAAATGCAACTGCGCGGCGCGGCGCGTATATGCCCATTTGCACATAGAACCTTGTGGCTACGCTGCCGCGCCGTGCCGTTTTATGCAAGCGCCCGCGGCGTATACGCGCTGCGCTGCGCGCGGCGAAGGCTGTGCGCTTCTGCGCGAAAAGGCAGCGGCAATACGGTAAGTGCGTATTTTGCTTTTACAGCCACGGTGGTGCCTAAGGTATACTGTTTTAGCTTTATTGGCAAAATGTTTTTTACGCGGCAGTTTCGTGCTGCGTACGCTGCCCAGCGCAGTGTACAGGCAGGCAGCAGGCGGCAGGCAGGCAGGCGGCAGGCAGGCAGGCGGCGGCAGATATATATATATATATATATGTGCAACAAAACAAGTTCGCAGTGCCTAGTGAAAGTAATATAATCAAATATCTCTATAGGTTTGTAACATCGTGATTCATGTATAAAAGTATAAGTGATTTAAAAAACTTTTCTCATATGTTATTGAAATGCATCTCAAGACACCTCAACAGAATCAACAACCATATTTCTCTGATTTCTTTACGCCAACAAAAGGAAAACGACAGATCAAAATAATATCATGCTTTTTCTAAGAAAACCATGCAACAATAACAATATTTTAATAAATCCTTCTAAGTAGTTCTATACTTTTCTAACTTCCTTTTCAAACTAGTAGAGCTCGTAATGATTAGCTTGAAATTAGAATGAACTGCCTAGCTTTTTTGTATTTTTTTGGAGTAGCTTTATGTACCTCATTTAAATCAATACGAAAGCAAAAAGATTTTACCTCTTAATTTTTTAGCTTTTCAACAGCAATACGTAACCGAATAAGCGAAATACCACTCACAGACTCATCACGAGATCTCAAAGACTATACAACCGATGGACTTGAAATTTAGCATAGTTACTTATTTTGCGATGTAGACGCTCACTAAGAACGGATTTTACGGAAGTCTTATCCAAAATGTAATTTTCATCCGTTAATCCACTCTTATCCGTCAAGTATGTAATTTTGGCGACTTTATCGACAAAAATGATATGACCGATATTTTTATATGTATACTGTGTATTGTCACCCATTAAGTTTACTTGGTGAGATTTGCGCGTGAGAAATGGAAAAATACCAAATAATTTAATATTGAAGCGCTGATGGAGGACTGGCAAGAATTTGGCGAAGGGGCTCTTTATGTGAAATTTCGTACATGTCGAAAATAGGAAACGTACATATTTAGCGATAGAAATAAATGAGTTTGGAATAAATTGAGTTTCTGAATTTGGAATTAATTTGGAATGTAGTTTAGCTCCAAAACTTATCGAGATTTTGAAAAATACTAAAATAACGACTTTTTACGGAGTTGCACACGCGCAAGACAATCTTCGTTTACTGGAGAACCTCGCTACATGCGTGAACGAACTGAAGAGGCTATGACATACATAAGATATTTTGGACGTCCCGACTTGCACGACTTTTTTTTTAGGATTGCAGTCACTTGCATTCCTAAATGGTCACAAATCAAAATGTCTTGAAGCAAGGACAAAAATCCTATGATAGACACTCTGCCATTGCGAGGGTATTTCATTTGAAAGCTAAGCACATGATGAATATTCTGAAAAAAAGGTTTCATCTTTGGCAATACTAGGTAAAACATGTATACGGCGGAATGAATTTTATCCATATTTTATATATATAAGGTGACTTTTTACTAATTTTTTTTTTATTTTCTCATATATTTGAACATCGAGGATAACCATTATTACAGACAATCAATTTCTTAAAATTTTAAATTTAGATTATTATTAAAGTTTTAAAAATTGAAAAATTTCTTCATATCTTACGTATAGGTTCCAAAATATTATGTTATCGCCTGTCCAGCGAAGCGGGCGGGTATCAGCTAGTATATATATATATATATATATATATATATATATATATATATATATATTATGTGCAACAAACAAGTTCGCATACCTAATGAAAGTAATATAATCAACATCTCTATAGGTTTTTGAAAATATCGTGATTCATGTATAAAGCATAAGTGATTTAAAAAACTTTCTCATATGTTATTGAAATGCATCAAGACACCTCAACAGAATCAACAACTCATTACATTTCTCTGATTTCTTTACGCCAACAAAAGGAAAACTTATCAGATCAAAATAACATCGCTTTTCTTAAGAAACCATGCAAACAATAACAACATTTGACAAATCCTTCTAAGTATAGTTCTATAGCTTCTTCTTAACTTCCTTTTCAAACTAGTAGAGTCGTGTAATGATTAGCTTCGAAATTAGGAATGAAACTGCCTAGCTTTTGTATTTTTGGAGTAGCTTTATGTACCTCATTTAAATCAATACGAAAGCAAAAGATTTCCACTTAATTTTTTAGTTTTCAACTAAAATGGAAATAAAGGTATCCCTTTTTAAAACGCATTTACATCACAATATTCTCTTAATTTTTTTTCTTTACTTCTCAGATTTAAAGCTTAAAATTGTGTCACCGTCTTATCCGTGGGAATGAGACTATCCACTTCCTACCTTATCGAAGTGCTTTCATAGTGCAGTCGTTTCTGTAATGGTCTGATCTGAGGTTAAAAGAAGTGAATGAAAACAAAACAAAAATTCTAAATATCTTCTCTTCGGAATAAATCTAACGTTTTTAAAAGGACATAAAAAAAGAAGGAAACATGAACAGAAAAATATATTAAATGTCATTTTCAGCACAGTAAATCTAAAACTACATTTTTTGTATGTTTATTTGTTGGTTAAAATGTCATTCTATTTTGGAACTTATGAGCCCAAATAGTTTTTTTTTTCATTTAAATTCAATACTATGAATGTTTCAGTGCTTTGTCAATATTTTTTATTATTTACACTTTATTTAAGATCTTTGTTTTCAATATGAATACATAACAGTGTTTCAACTTAAAATCTACGCATAGGTATCTCTAGCATTCCCAATTTTACTCTTGTGTTACACATATTTACACTGGAAACTCTAAGCTAACGAACATTTAACCCCTTGTACTTAACAAATAAAGTACTTGTTCAACCTTTTTCAATTACATCCTTCATGTTCTGTTTTTATCGCTAAGACTTTTGCCATTAATAAGGCTTTAGAAAGTATTTCAAGACGAAACAATTATAAGTTTGTGTCTTCACATATTCCATAAGTGTATTCGAATATTTAAATAACCCAAAATATTCATCTCACTCATTGATCATGAGCTTCTTAAATTTAACAGAAAACCTAAAATTCCAAAATACGCAATTGTAGATATTTCCGGTAAGGGAATAAAGAACAACGAAAGGGCATATAACGTGAACTTCCTCATCTGCATCTAGTATAACTTCTTCCATCATGCCATGCTGCGATTTAGTAATGATACGGAACTCTTCTCTGCATTAGATTTATTTATTTAGACTTATTAATTTTGACACCAACACAATAATTAAACAATTAGGCCGAATGGAGTGGATAGAAGAAGCTCCAATCATAAATGAGAATTTAGATCAAGAACAATGACTCTCAAACACGCACACAAATGAGAACTATCATTTGATGCAATCAGTTAGTTTAAGTTAACAAAAGTTAAACTCAACTTACCTGGAGGAGGATAGCAATGGTGTCCCAATTGTAGAAATTTGTTACATGCATATAACTTAGAGAGAGTGCCTCGCGATTTTATTGTGAACGTGAGCATATCAATGTTTTGTGGGTATGTATTATGTGTGAATGTCAAATGTGTATGAACGTGCCAAATTCTAGATGAACTTCTTAATTAAATGTGTGCCATGAGGGATGGAGGGCAACCATAAAGAGAGAGAAAATAACCGTTTTTTCACCCTTTTGCGATTCCCACTTTTGAAGATTAAACATTCAATTACTCGATTTGGGTCTTAGATGAGAAAAATCAAAGTGTCCAATAGGAGTTATCCCAAATTAAAAAACCTTTGTTTCATGATGCATGGGAAAATGTATCAGTAATATATATATTAAAACAGCTATTCATAAACCACTCCCAACATCAATAGAATCTAAAAATAAATAATGAGCTCAATTACAGGAAATATATCATTTCTCTTTGGGATTCATTTTTATGTAGAAGACAGAACATAATTTTAACTTGTTCGTAAATTGGACTCCCTATACTAACGCATAAACATCTCATTCTAAAAAAAAATCTCCCCATGTGTAATGATTGTGTTAGCCCTATGAGTCAAGGAAACATTTTGACTAAATGTTCTGTCTTTAACCCTGTTCGCTTTAAGAGGTCTCAGAGCACTTTAACATACGTTTATTCGATTTTTCGAGAATAATAAGTTAGAGCCCCAACAGTTTAGTGCCAGAAGTTTAACTATTTAACCAAAATTACCTGAGTTATCAAAAAAAAAAAAAAAAACCCACTAAATCTTGTTTAACTAGTTTTTTTTACTATTTTTTAATTTTACCTTCCTTTTTCTCAAAACAAAAACTGTTTCTTGGTGCGCAGGATTTCTCAGAAATTACTAATATTAGTTGGAAATTTCATACTCATAGTCGAAACTATTTTTTTTTGACTTATACATTATTTTTTTGATAAATTATTAACAGAAATATTTATATGAATCATAATTGAGTATTTTCTCAAAATTTCATAATTTTCTTTGCTACTTAAATAGTTTTTCTCTAAAAAATGTTTCAAAATGTGTATAACTTCAAAACTGAACATTTTTCTATTAAATAATATAAATTTTTTAATTTGTCATCAATGTTGTACTTCAGAATCCAACTCGCAATAATATGCTGGTTTTTGTAATATTGAAGTGTTCACTTTATTTTTTTATTAGCTTTTAAGATTTTTTTAAATTACATGAAAATATGAGACTTAATGTAAATTTAATGTATGTTATATCATAAAAGAGTTAAATGATTTTGTTTCCTTTCATTGGTTAACTTATACTTGCTTTAAAAATGACATTAGTGACCCCCACGGATATCAATTAGGAGACTCGAGGCCCCTTATACCTTTCATATCTTACACATTATCCTCGATTGATCTAGCTGAAAAAATTCTCCAACTTAATTTATTTTGAATTTTTACTTGATCTTGGTCTTAAGCCATACATTTAATTTCTTAAACTCCTATTTATTCGGTTTTAACATGTTATTCTTTAAAATTGTTTTTTATTTAATAAATGGTAATATTTCCATCTTGTGCTATTGGCACAGTATGTCCCTTGAGAATTTCATTGCCATAAATCCTATACAACCAATAAGCTTAATATTTAATGTAGATATCTAACTACACACAGTTCACCAATATATTTAAGAGAATATATTGCATATTTATATTTTAGTTTTAAAGGATTAATAATTTTTAAAGATCAATTTATATACATGGTAAATTATTATTTATACATTAAAAATGATTTAAAAATGCAAGAAGTTTTGAAAATCGGAGTTTATTAAATTGAATTTCTGGATAAAGCAAAAATTGTGTTGGATTTCATCGGTTATCCAAATGGTGACTGTTTATTTTTTTTAAGTGCCTGTATAATAAAAACATAATGAATGTTCTAAAATATGGCTCATTTAAGCTGAATCAAAATGTTATTTTAAAAAAAATTCATGAAAGTATCTTTCATTCCAGGAAGTATGCTGTTAAAACGATTCAATGAAGTTCTTGTGAAAATTCACAAATAATGTAATATAAATGGATTTTTTAGTATAAAAGTCTTACACATAATCAACATATTGATATGTGTGTATTTTTAATAATATTGTCTGATTGCTCATTAAGATTTTAATTTCTCTATAATGACTAAAGATTAGAAATGGAACTAATAGTTTAATAAAGCTAGAATTATTTTTAATCGGCATATCGGCTGTAGCTCAAATTTCTAAAGAAATATCTGATGAATGATTCAGTTTTATGTATTGCAGATATCAAAAGTAAATATTATAAAGTACTACTTCAACGTGTAGCATTGTAGCCAATATTTTATACATATCTAAATTTTAAACTGAAATATTTGCTCAATTCCAGAACCTCTATTTTTAGAGTTAAAGTTATTTTACTGAACTACACCGTCCGGTGGAAACAGTTTCTTATTTTATTCACTTTAAGGTTTCATTATATTTAATCATAAATAAGATATTTTTAAACTGAAACATTTATAACCAAGAAAGACATATTTCTTCATATACATTTTCAAATTTACTTAATAACTTTTAAATGATTTAAAAAAATGATTTTACGTCTAAAATGCAAAACAGTATAACTCAAATTTTTATACATAAGCACAACGGCTGCTTTTTAAATACCTGAAACTGAAAACTTGAGAAAATATTTGACATTTCTCTAAAATATATTTCTTAGACATGTGAGTAATGACTTTTAGATAATTAATAAGGTATTGGGCATTGCAGATAAATATAAATATGTATCAATTATTTCAAATTAAAACGATTGTTTAGTGTGCGGAAATTATTATAAACTACCTTTGTTTTTTCCATTATCCATAATTTGTAATCTATCTTTTCCCATGATTCATAAAATAAGACATCATATCTTGTCAATTAAGTGTTTGAAGAAGTCTCTTTATTTTTCAAATGATTTTCGAATATATGAAAAGCTAGAAAATTAGTAGACATTTATTTCTTAAATTGACATCAAATCATTCAGAAATTTTAAGGATAGGAAGTCAGTGTGTGTGATTGCATTAATAGTCAATCATACTCTGTGAGTTAATTTGTTCTGAAATAACTGCTTTATGTCAGTGATGTCACAGAAGAATTTTCTGAAAAAGTTATTCCTTTAATTGTTATTTAATTTTTCTACATTTTAATACACATATAATTCCTCAATATGTCTTATTAAATTCGAGAAAAATCAAGAAGGGTCAATTCTTGAGTGGCAAGAGGTTGAGAGCTTGTGAATAAATCTTGAATTGCCTCCATTATTATACACGATAGAATTCTGATTCTTGAAGGAAAATGAAGGCACAGCATCATCTTACGTACTGCCTGACGTTATAACTAAAATCTAGTTTCGTATTAGGAAGGAGAAAAGGATGAGGGAAGAAAATATCTTATCATACTTTCGCCACATGACCGTGGCTCAGAATTACGAGGTCCATTCCTAATAACTATCGTATTGCTCCAATGCGACGTTTAAAAACTTAAGCTAATAAAGTACGTACAAATACCGAACATGATATTTTTCTATTATTTAAGGTTAGTGAAGAGCCATTGTGAATCGTGAAATTCTGTCAGTTATCCATTGAGTGTTGAGTCAAAATCGCAATGTGCCAATATTTTAAA
The DNA here is from genome assembly GCA_019974015.1 of Nephila pilipes. Lineage (NCBI taxonomy): Eukaryota > Metazoa > Arthropoda > Arachnida > Araneae > Nephilidae > Nephila > Nephila pilipes. Next base: position 864,318 of record BMAW01113653.1, read on the forward strand.
GACTCGCCCCAACGCCTAAATATTTTCTGTATCGCAGAACACAATTACTTATTGCATTTATAGCTCGTGGTAAGGTAATGATGTCACCATTCTTAATTTTAAATCTTCTTTTTCTTTTTAAATCTTGCTAGCCAAAGTTAGGGATCCTTGACCGATATGGAAATCTTTCCGCGAATTTGGCGAAATGCGCGAACACTTCTATAAATGGTAGCATGTCTCTCGAGAAGAATCATACACTTCACGACTAATATCGAACTTCGACACTCGGACAATATCGAATCATACCATGAAAGATTAACTTAACTTGTCGAATTACTCCATGTAAGAATAACTTTGCTTAGTCTCTCAGCTAAGAGATGATGGTGCGTAATTTAAAATAATAATATATCTATCCATTAACATTAGACGTCTCTGCTGGAAACGTCAGTTTCAGTTCTCCTTTCCCTGAACAAAAGGTACCCGAGTATAAACATGTTTTAATATCTCATAAAGTAAATAACCGGATCCTAGTTCTCATAAGCTAATATATGAGGTTAGACATAATGTCTCCTTATTTGTCGAGTGGTCAAGTATCAATGCTTGATCATAATCACTTTCTCTTAACTGCGATCGCAAAATCTTAAAATGTTAATATTCATTTCTTAACTTTAATATTTAGAGAAAGGATACCGTTTCATTCCGAACGACACTGGTGTGAATTTTGACTCGAATAACAATAGTTTTATGTGTAAATATTACAAAACTTGCTCCCATTTAGGCTGGAGCTAATTGGTGTTCCAGAATATTACGATGGGTAACAAATTTTAATACACGCCATTTATTCACAGGGTTCAGTACAATTTTCCCGACGTTGCTTATTCCATACGCTACTTATTCTAAGTCATGGATATGGTCATAGGTTCACAAGACATATTGCAAGTATTACGACTTTTGAAATGATCTTTGTATTCTTACATAATTTCCCCTCAAATTTTTATATCTATTGTAATATTAGATAATTATATATTAAAAGTAGAATATTTCTCCAATCAAAAGTAGAAAATTAAGAACTGAAAATCCTGTTTAACAACTTATTTTTCTGAAATTTTAAATACCCTAAAATGATGCATTCTTAATACTTCTTTCTCCTCAATGTCTACGAGTGTTACAAAACACTGTAATCCCTCCATTTAAACATTTATGCAGGTAATTGGTTAAACAAACTGTGCAATGAAAAATCTAAAATAGGAACCATAAAAAGTTTGAAATAAATGATATATATTTTCTCTCCACGTCATTTAATATATATTTAATTATCTCTAAAATCGTAAATATTTAACTAAAGGCTTTTTAATAGGTCTAATGATTCTTAAACTTCAAAATTTTCAAGTTTTTAGTAAAAGTTCTGCTAGAACGTCATTTTTTCTGAACATTTTAGAGCCAAAAGATTATATGTATATATGTTTCTCTCTCTCTCTCTCTATATATATATATATATACATAAATATATATATATATATATATATATATATGTCTCTCTCTCTCTCTCTCTCTATATATATATATAGTTATATATATTTATATATATATATATATATATATATATATAAATATATATACACACACACACATATATATATATATATATATATATGTGTGTGTGTGTGTGTATACTTTGTTTAACTAATTTTTATTTTTTTATTACTTTTCAACCAACTTCATTTTTCGTAAAACAAATAATTTTAACTTGCACGAAGAATTTGTCAGAAATTATTTAAAATATTAATTTGAAATTTCACGCTATGCTCAAAATAAATATTTCTTTATGACTTATAGTTGAACTTTTAGACAAATTATTAACAGAAAAAAATTATACGAATTTTAATTGGAGTTTTCCCTTAAAATTTTATAATTTTATATATAATTATTTTTAAAAGAAATGTGTAAAGTTTTTAAGAAGTATGCGTTACTATAAAACTCAAAATATTTCTTCTAAATAATTGTACTATTGTAAATTTTGATCAATGCTGTACTTCAGAATTTTGTGTGTATTAAAATTTTGATTTTGTAATTTTGAAAAAGTGCCAAATTTATATTTATTCATAACATTTTATGATTTCTTAAAAACTACATAAAAATATTAGAATTGATGTAAATTTACAAGAGAGAGAGAGAGAGAATATCATATGCTAAAAGATTAAATTTTCTGCTTTCCTTCATTGGCTAAATTATATTGGTTTGAAAAATGATGTTTTTCAGCATTCATCTTTAATAATCCGAGACCCCTTAACACAAAACATACTGGTAACAAAACTAAAAATATTGATGTAACTCTCATTTATTTCGAGTGTTTTCTGAACGTGTTTTCTTATTTGCCGTAATGGTGCCATTTGGTAGCTCAGAATCATTTACATTCATTTGAATAACTGAAGTCACTTAAGTACACCACTACATCACTATAAAGAATTATTATCGAATGTAAACCACAAGGGCAAGTGAAACCTTCTCAATTCCCTTCATAATAAACTTAATAATAAGTAATGCTGTAGGAATACGGAAAATTTTCATTTCACCTTACGGCCTTAATTATAATACTTCTGTTTTCGAAAGACTGAAATTTAACTCAAAAATGTAAATTCGGCAGATTTTCTCCCCTTGCGTGAAAGTGATGGAAATATATGTAGCAATGTATGCTAAATTTAAAGCTTGGCAACGATCCAAAATATCATTTTATGCCGACTTTTGGACATCAGTTTTGCTTTCGTTCTAAGTAGCAGCGCCAAGAAATGTTTATTTGTCAAAAGCTGATTTAAAATATGATTCGTTCCAATAGGTAAGCGGATGATTTCATTAACATGAACATGAAACGGTTTCTAGAGGGAAAATAAATCACTCTTTCATGTTACCAGTAAGATTGAGGTTTAAATTCATTCTAAACCTTAATTTTAGCACCATTTCATAGTTCGATAATACACAACTATTTTATAAATTAAAAAATGCATTATTAAAATCAGGGATCGGAATTTTAGTAACATTGCAGTTATTTTATGTATTTTGATTCAGTTCTCGATCAAAATTCTTCTACTTGATGTTGATACAGAGCTTACAATTTTTACATTTTCTTCCCATAAAATTCTTTGAGATTCAAATAGTTTACTGTTAAGTTATTCATAATTTCTGAAGGAATGGAAATTAATAGAGCATTAACTTTTTAACCATAGAGAATTGACATTTTAATATATTTGTATATTTCTCGGGTTTTGAAAAAATCGTAATTATTTCTCACAGATATTGCTTTTTTCAAAACCAGACAATTTTTTTCAGAATCAGCTCTTTACAAAGATATATAGAATTTTTAAAAACAAACAGAGGGGTTTGCAAAAAAACGTTTCCTTAAATATTTTTCCTGAAAATATGCCCTTAATCATTTTTAAGCGATTAAAATTTATTTTATTTAGTAATACATATTATTTAGGTTATTAAATTCGGTTCGTAATATCTAATTAGATAAATATTAATATAAAGTAACGTAATCATTGACAAATGGCTAATGTTTGCTCCACTTTATATTAAAATTAATAACTCGTTCCACTTTATATTAATGTGAATCATTGTTTACTTTATATTAATGTTAATCAGACGATTTTCTTTATATTAATGAGCTTTCGCCTTAAGCAAATGCAATTTTTCATAGAGAATCTTCTTCGAAGTATTATAAGTTTTTAAATAAAGTTCACAATTAATACTATCAATTATAAGTATTCGTACAATTTAAATAACTATTTTCGAATTGCGTGATAAGATTGTATTCTTTCATCCAGACATATTTGGAAATTGAATAATAACTTACATCACTATAAGAAAAATATAATAAATAAGATAATAATCAGAATAAAAATAGAATAATCAGACAAATTAAAATATAAAATGTATGTTTCCAGATACAGTTATTATTTTTAAGCAATTATTTTTCTATAGAATATGCAAAGAAGCAAATTTAGTTAACAAACTTCATAGGATAAAAGGAATCATGCCTACATATTAATTCTCCCTGTATCCAATAAAAATAATAAGTGAATAATTAAAAAGGAATTATTGGTGAATGCAACAAAAAGTTATGTTGAGTTGCAATATTGCGAAGTTTTCAATCAAAATCAATGTTTCTTGACATCTATCATCTCTTTTGACAGATCATTCAATTTTTAAGTTTAGCATACTTATTACGAATTATAATTACTTTTCTATAATTTCATCAACTGATAAAAAAAAAACAACTGCTTCAATTTAATTTGTTACGAACCTATTGTAAGAATAAGATGAATAAAAGACAGTCTTCAAGCAAAGACCGAGTTGCGATTACGGAGTTCTTGATGGATCAAAAGGAAAACGAAAAGTTGCAGAAAGGTGCCATTGTGTTAGCTGCAAAACAGTTTTTAGTGAACAGAATACATAAAGAATCATGAAACGTGCTTCCGAAAATAATTGTCAAGGTGAATATTATGCTAATTGTGATTACTTTGAAAAACAAAACTGCGGATGTAAATGCATGGAAAATGGAGAAAAACTTCAATATATTCTTCCTAGCAGAAGAGGCATCATTAGAATCCACAACTCATTTCATTTTAGTTTCCAAATCTATGTTCAAATTTTGAAAAACCATCGAATCACTTTTTACGGAAAAGCATAAGAAATATTGCGAAGAGTTTCGTCTGTCAAAAATAAATTCCCGTCTGAAAGTTTCACAGACTTTAATGCAGTTACGAAATTTTTGAAAAATCCAGATGGCATTTGAACACTCAAAATAGTTTTTAGGAGTTATATTTCTAATATATTGTTTAATTTAATCTAGTTTTGATAGTAAATATTGTATTCAACGATTCAGTTGCTGGTATATTATTAAGCGACAAATTGAATCCATCATTTGCTTCTATTATTATGGGATAAATTAAATTTATCAACTGCTTTTATTATTATGGGACAAATTTAAATTCATCAACTGATATTATTGTCGAACAAATTAAGTTTATCGACTACAGTTATTATTTTGAGGCAAATTAAATTCGTCATTTGCTGCTATATATTATGATATATTCAATTTTTGAAAACAAACGATTTAATCTTATTGTGTTACTTTTTTAAAATATTATCTATTCAGCTTTTAAAGGCAAACGATTTAAACTTAAAGTGATACTTTTTTCAATATTCTTTATTACGATTTATTTTTTAAATGCTTAAAGTTGTTACAAAGAAATAAAATTATGCTATTGGCAACACCAGATCATATTTTTGTTTTTTAGAAAATTTACTGGCAACGAGCATAAAATTTAGAATTGAGTTTGGTTCCAAGAGGTAAAGACGAACGTTGATAAATTGTGCTTGTGTAAAATTGTGTATTTAATTTATGTTTGAAAAGATGTGTGTAAATAAACGTTATGTCCTGAAAACAAGTCATCTTTATTAATAGTCTGCAATACAGTACAGACTATATATATATATATATATATATATATATATATACAGACTATATATATATATATATATATATATATAAGCGTGAGAATACATTATGGCAAAAGTTAAATATTTTTAAAATATATTATATTCTAATTGAACATGTGTCTAATATAAAATACTTTACTTTGTGTTATTGTGACTAACACCCAAAATCAAATAATAATTTAGACTATGTCCATTATTAAATAATTACTAGGTAAATGAAGCGGTAAAATCTTCAATATCACCGCCAATGTCCTGCTCGGGGTCTAATTGGTCAGAAAATTGGGATTTTAATAATTTCTAATTCTATCCTGATCCTGAATTAACGTGAAAGACGCTGTATTTAATTCAGGATCAGGATAGAATTATTAAATTCCACTATTTTTTTTTAAAAAAAAAACTATGGGGGATTCCACTGCTCCTATGATATTAATAAGTTTCGAATATTGAGTGTTGATTCACATTACTAAGTTTAAGTTTAATATTCTCTGCAGCGTTTTTTTTTTATAAAAATACCACTGCTTTTTTTTGCAATATAAAATAAAAGCCCCCATGTCTCTGACAGAAATTTTAATTGTTCTCTAAAATTCTTAGAGGTATAAAAACTGAAATGCATAACAGATTAAGAATTTATATTAATAGGTATGATATAAGTATTTGATATGAATAAGTTTCGAATATTGAACAATAACCCGCATTTATGGAATTTCACATTACTGAATTTTGAATACTATTTGTCAGAGGTTTTTTTTTGTATGTGAAGGTATTTAAAAGCCGTGAAAATAAAGTAGACGGCGTGTCTCATCTAAAGTACGAGAGCGCGTAGGATATATCTCAAGGGTAAAATATTCAGATTATATTTTAGTTCTTGACCGCGAAAGAGAATTTTTCATATCTGATGTAATTTGATCACTTGACCGCTAAAACGGCAGGATGATTGTAAACGCTAGTTGTGAGTCCAATATATGTATAAACGATTATTAAATAGTAATTTATGTAATAATGTAGAAATTACAATGAGACACCACTCTCCCTCTCAACTTGAACCTGTGGATTGATATTAATCACAATATCACTAATTTTTTACATTAACTTAATATGCCTAACATGAAAAAGAGCTTCCTACACTTCTGACAAAATTTTTAATTGTTCTCAGAAATTCCTAGAGTTATAAGAAAATAAATACATAACTGGTTTAATTAACGTCGCACTGAAGCGAAACGAGGGCTATTGGCAACGGTCTTCGTTATTTTGTACCTCAGTTAAGTGATGAGGACAACTGAATTGGTGCCCCTTTCCTAACTTCCACACCACGTTAACGTGAAGACAATGATCGTAATGAGATGTTTTTGTCAACTCTAAACTAATGGCGATGGTTAGGGACTCTCGGCCGGCGATTTTCGTAGAGTGTAGGTTCCAGCCCTGATACCACTGAAGACCCATCATATAGAAGGGACTGATGCACGTTAAATCTGTAGAGGTCCAAAATCCTTCCTTTGGCGGGGTGTAGAATTTGTGATAGGGGAAGACAACTCAAGTGTCGTAATCGTCACTTGACCGAGGTCCAACCCCAATAGCCTTAGTGTTCCTTCTAGCTCAACGTTAATAAAACCAACCAACCATCAACTCTAAACACAAGATATCTATCCACAACTTGTTCGTCGCGACTTTAAGCACTCAAAGAATATTCCAGAACAATTTATTTACATAGAATGCTATAGAAAGTTTGAGAAACTACTCGAACATAAAACAATTAACTTGTAATGACTACCTTTCTTCCTCTTCCCTCAAATCTATCCTTTGCCATATCTTAGATAAATATATCAAGTAATACATTTTGACTCCAACTGAAGACACGTAAGAACAAAATAAAACGTATTATTAACATTCTCTGATGGATAGGCAACTTATCACACGGTTCTATATAAATTAGGATCAACAACTAAATACCTAGCTTACCAATTCAGATGTATGATTCAGTCACAATTCACAAACAACTAATTCTTATCCTAATATTTCTATTATTAAATTGTTCAATCCAAATTACCAATCTCTGTCAGCAGGCCGTTGATTGATTTATTTGTTTGTTTGTTTGTTTCTGTGGGATATAGAGCAACAATGGCTATTATCTCTAGCACATATAGTTATCCTCTATCTCCCTTTATTTGTATATCATTACCTCAAAATCACTTCACTCCACTTTTATATTCATTTAATTTGCCTAATCACGTTTCATTTTAATTGGAAAGAAATTGCAATTGTATGCCATTCAATTTGATATTAAGTCCTCGAAGATAGTGAAAAGAAAATCACGAATAGCCCAACTTAACAAGAGAGAATGAGATATAAATTAATTTAAGGATACAGTCTCTAGATTAAATCGCCTGGAATCAAGAATTTGAATGTATAATTCATGTTACCGAATTATATATATATATATTGAAAAATATGTTCATATTCGAAAGCAAAATGCAAATCTCATTTGCATTACTTTTCTAAAAGATCACTATTAATTGTTTTGTAAAAGTTTTTCTGATATGCGTATCTTTTTTTTTTTATTTTTCCTTAAGAAAGTTTTTTTTTCATTGATTCCTGCCTAATGAGTACAAACATCTATGATTGATTGTTTATTTACGTTGTACTTAGAAACGACACAAGATCTAATGACGACCGACCACTAATTTCGAATGCCACTCAGGTGACGTGTGCAACACTAGAACAAGTCACTCACTCTTCAAAACTTTCACATAATCCCAACGTGAGGACATTAAACCTCGACAGAATTAGCGTACATTATCCTCACTACGCGACTGGTATGTAGAGAAATGAGCACACGAATCCAAGACTGGACGTAAGCAATGCAAGCAATGAGCTCGCAAGCCTGACCGCAGGGCTACCACCTCCTCACGTAATGTTTGTAATAAGCCAAGATATGGTCGATAAAAACACCTCATTGATTGCTTGTTTATTAGCCTCGTACTTAAAAGCGATTCGAAGCTATTGGTGACGGATGTCGTCAGTTTGAACCTCAATCAAGAGGTGATTCCTGAGCAAGCCCCTCCCTTTCCAAATTCCCCACCACGCCTAGAGGAAGTCATGGAGGCTCAACAGATTTAACGTGTATCAGTCACGGCTACACCTCAGATCTTTAGATGCATCACATCTCGTACCCACGATTCGTCGAAAACAACAACGGGCATAAGCTCGCAACCATGACCACACTGCTACCCTGTGCATACAAAATCATGAGTATATATGCAATGATTTCAAGTAAAGTTTTCTTTTAAATTCAATGTTTTAACGTATTTTTAATTCATTCTATGCTGCTACAATGGTATTATTTTTAAGTTCACTCTCTGCTGGCTTCCGATTTTTCCCCATGTTCAAAGCCTAATTAATTTAATCATTACTATACCCCAATTACTTTAAAATCACTAGCTTAGAATTTCTCCAAATTAGTTCGCATTCTTAAATCAAGATTCCCAAGACCTATAGAAACACGTGTTTCCCCATTTCTCCCTAACACAATCCCCAATAATATCCAATCTCTTCAACTGCCCATGTTAAGTGTTCAAGTTACGTAACTACTTTCCCTACTTCGAAATCCCTGATTGCCTGTACTCGGGAATAATATCTGTCATTCCGTTTTCACCTCCAGTGCGGTCAAGTTGTGTGCAAACCATCGCCTTTCCAACCTTTTTATTACGTTTTTCTCAACAGCTTAAAATAATTATCTGCGTATAATAAACCACTTCATTTAAATGAAAAGCCTTATTACTTGCCAATGAATTCTACACCAAGTTTAAATATCACATATATATGTATAATTGATTTATATTCAATTCCTCAAATAATCATGTTTATTATCAGGGGAAATATAATTACCCTAATGCGGATAATGTCAACAATATCAATCAGATCTCCCCAAGCGTTTCCAAATTTCATCAGCATTATTCCATTCTTTATTGGTGTAGCATTCTCTTAAATTAGATTTCCATATTTGTACTGACATTTTGCTAATTGTCATTTACTGTAACCGTTGAATTCATTCCCGGATAGCTTGCTCATTAAACTCTCTCACAAAGTCATAACTGTTACTTGACAGATTTTCCAATAAACTCCCTTAGTATTGCGTGTTCCTTGTAAATGTAAGCTGTGAGGAAAATTGTCAAATAGTAAGTCGTCGTCGAGATATCAGGACTTAAGGGAAAGCGAAATGTCAAAGATAGCACAGATTACAATTTAAATTTATTTCCCTGTATAGAAACAAAATTATTGGATGGTTTACTTAAATGATTTCAGCTGAAAAATGTTTAATTTAAACTGATTTAGAGTTAAAAAAATTATTCATTTCATTTATTGTCGCTAATAGGGTATAAACGGCTATATTCTAGTTTGTTTCATGTAAATGTTATGTTCTGAAGAAAATAGACAAATATTATACTCACATAAAATCGTGAAACTTAATGGAAAGCTTTATTTAAATATTTTTAGCCCCAAAGGTTGGTTTCGGTATCCTAGTGGTCATATTCTTAAACTCGCGGCTGGAGTTACTTATTTCGAGTCGTGAATTAAAGGCTGGTGGTATTGAGGAACAGCTGCGTATTTAGGGTAATGCGGTTAAAATCTGTTTGTGCTTCAAATTTTCCCATTGTAAGTTTGGAAACGGAGGGTCCAGACTAGGTATCATCCTCGTCAATTCACGAAAGCTCAAAATTAAGTGCACTATTGCAAAAGCCCTTGTGCTGCTTTTCAGTATTATGTTAACAGACAATCAATCAATAAATTTCACCCAGAAAAGATTAATTTTCATTAGCTTGCATTATATATATATATATATATATATATATATATATATATGTAATCATCTCGCATAAAACTAATTTAATTTTCTAAATCAGTTTTATGTGACATGCATTCTTTAATGCAAAAAGTAAAGAGTTCATTCCTATTTTCTGATTCAATTCCAAAGTATCAATTAATTTATGCGATCAAACCCTCATAAAATCTGTTGAATCAGCTTTGACATAATCGAAAATCCCTACTAGACTGATAGACGTTATCAATATCCCTCGTAATCCCTTCATCTTATACCACGTGAGTTGCCTATGTTCTGAAGAAATCCGTATTATAAATCAACATGCATCGTGAAAATTCGCTCTCATCTGTGCTTTACTATTGTAATCGAAATGGACGAGCTGCGCCTGTAATATGTATTCTTATTGCCCCTTTCTCTCATTTAAATGAATAAACAATCTTATAAGTGAACTAAAGAAATGTTTATTATAACATTCCGAAAAGTATAAAACAACCATACTTTCGGAATGTTACATTAATGTTGAAGCAAAGTTTTAAATTATATATATATATATATATATTATTCATCAATCTTTGGGGGAAATGAAATAATAGATTCCGTATTTTCAATTTAATGATAATTTATTGAAAAAGAAACTAAAATCTTTTCATAGAAAATAATTAAATGACATAAATTGAATTATGTCTGTAAAACGCATAAAATTTTTTGAAAGATGAAAAGAACAAGCAAGCTTCCTTTACAAAGGATCACTAAAACTTATGCAAAATAAAATAAATATTAATGAAATCAGAAATATTCCATTTCCTCTTTAAGTTTTATTTTTTCATTTCAGCAGAAATATACAATGAAAATCACAGACTTCAAAATTTTATTTTCAACTGCTCTTTTGAACCGAAACAGTTTTACTCTTTACAGGATAAAAAGTAAGTTAAAAAATGAACTTCATTGTGTTTCAAAGTTTAATTTAATAGCTCACATTAAATCTAAATTCTTTCTTTCAATTTAATGTGACTATATTAAATGTGACCATATTAAGTTGAAAGAAACAATTTAGAAGTCTACTGATAATGTGATCATTTTTTAAATTTTTCAAATATTATTAATAAATATTTTATTTTATTTATGGGGCATTGTTTATTAAAATTTTACATGTAAAATTAAGGAAATTATTTGGAATTCAAAATATGAAATTAAATTTTCAAGTGTATTTATTTATTTAATAGTAAAAATGAAATTTTAAAACATATTAATATGTTTCATTTGGTAGTGAATTAAAATTTGGTATTGTTTCATTTGGTAGTGAATTTAAAACACATTAATATGTTTCACTTAGTATTATTCGAAAAAAGTGATTCAAGTTAGACTATTTTAAACATAAGAATAACAATTGTACGTAAATACAATTAGGGTTCATGTTTTAATATTTTAGAAGGTTCTTTTAACAAGTCTTTGGCTTTTTGTACAGTTTTATTACGCTTTCGTGCCTGAAAAGGATGATTGGTTTGGTTTTATTAACGCCACACTAGAGGCAACACGAGGGCTATTGGCTACGGAACTCATAATTTTGAGTCTGAGTCAAGTGACGAGGACGACACCAAAGCTAGAATCTCTCTCTCCTAACTTCCACACCACGCCAACGCACGGGAAAGAATGAAATTATAATATTTAATATAAATAATTTTTCATAAAATTATCTGAACAATTATCATTTCATTTCCCCCTTACTGACACACGCTAAGCTTATTTTATCTTAGAGCCCTCACAATGGTGAGATGTGAAAGTTTTGAAAGTGGGGTACCTGCTCAGGTATCGGACTCAACACTTGATCTTGAACAAAATATCAAGGTTCGTTTGTCATAACCCTTTTATGTGCGTTGCTAATAAACAGTCAATCAAACGATTTACGGTTAGAAAATATCATGTTAAGGCACTAGATTAAGAAAAATGGTAAAAAGTAAATTTTCAAGCAATCAACTATCTGCCCTTCAAAGTAAGAAACCAGATAAGTCACTTGAGATACACGCATATTTTTCAAAATTTGAATTACTTCGTAATTATGAAATAGTTCACTCTTCAACAATTAATGCTATGAAAAACTTTTTAATGGATTACGCATCTTTTTTAAGAAAATTCTCGAGTATAAGGGAATGTCCCACTCTTTCATATTATTTTAAAGTATAATTTAAACATAACTTTCTAGTGTATGATGGTATGTTTAACGAATGAGCTGTAAATTCGTAAAGTCATTGGTTCTGAACACGGGAGGAATAAAACCATCATTGAAACAAATGAAATACAGTACACGCTATCTAACAGGAGGTTCAACCTACCCTTTAAAATTTATTCTTGACATATGTAGATTTAAAGAGAGATTGCCTAAGAATACTTCTCTGCACATTGTTCGATATTAGTTTCCAAAAACCCATGTATAAATTTAACACACCTACAGAAAACGCAGGATTACTGGAAAATCATACTTTATATTGAGATGAATTAAAATATATAAAAGTAAGTTATTTTTTGTGTAAAGTGATTCGTAATTTATAAAAGCTTAAGGCGTTAAAACTACTTTTGATCTTATAAATAAGTTAGTAGGTATGGGAAGTCTTAATTTATCGCTAATTATTATTAAATGCCTCAAGAGTTTATAAATTATATTTAACTCTACATTTAAAATTATTTATATACTTTTTACTTCACCTTTAAATAAAAACTTGTTTAAATTTTACTTTACTTATAATTATTCTGTATTTATGATACCAAAACTCTACTGAAATAATTGATCATGTTCTGTACAATTTTAACAACTTCTTTAGCAGTAAAATTCATGATTCTCATTTTCTTTTAAATTAGAAGTAGTTCAGTTTCATTAGCCTCATACCTGAATAAACCAAATTAAAGTAGAAACAGGAGAATTATATATTAAATGACTTGAATTAATCTTAACTGGTATTTCTCTCTTTTTTACTCTTCTGATTATTCATTTAAAAACAGAAAATAGGCTAAAAATAAAATAAATATATTAGAATGATCTTTATTTGATTTTTAGCGAGAAAGGAAATGTCTTTTTTTAAAAATTCTTCCACTCGATTACATTTTTCACCCACGCAATTTTATAGAAAGATTTTCATTTTAAATGTAACTATTTATGCCTTACAGGTATAAAAAATTAGATTGAGAAAAAATAGATTGATGAATAAAACGTTTCTACAAGGTAATAAATTTAATTAACTTTGAAACATTAAATATTATGCTCATAAAAAATTAATTTTATTCTGAATTTAAGGCTTTCCTTTTTTCAACCAAGGACTAAATTTATTCTGTTAGTAAATCATAAAATGTTTTTTAAAAAAATAATCCGGAACTAAATATGATCAATTATTTTACAGTTTTAAAATAATATATATATATATATATATATATATATAAAGAATTTTTAGGAGTATTTTAAACAGTTTTAAGAATGAAATTAATTTTATCTTTTAAGCATACAGATTTCTCACATACTCCAAGAATTTTAAATGAAGTTCACATCAGTTTTATTCTAATAAACATTCTAATAAATTTCATATCGAAAATTTTTATTTCAAGATATGAAATTGTAAATGAAATCAATAAAAAATTACTCGAAAGTATAAGAATGCAAAAAAAGTAATTACTCTGTTTGAATCTATAGGAAATAGTTCATAATTTATAAATTTTTTTTATCCTGGTATGGAAGTGTACTAAATTTGATATAAATGTAATATATTTACTTTGTGTATTTGATGAAGGAATGTGATTTACTTTGAATATTTTCGTCACTTTTTCTAAAAAGAAGAAGAAGGAGAAGAAGTTAACAAATATTTCTTTACAAGTTTTCAGAATGCCATTGCATGTTTCAGTATTTCATATTATTTATTTAATTAGCATGCTTTGCTATAAGCTTGTTATTAATTGGATCCACTTAAAATCATTTTCTTATATATTCACAACTGTTCAGTTGTCTATAATTTTTATACATAAAAAATTCGTGTCACATTGTTTGTCCACGATGGACTCCTAAATAAATGAACTGATTTTAATAAAATTTTGCACTGTGTGCAGTTTGGTCAAATTTTAGAGATAGGGTAGTTTTTATTTTAATATATAGTCACGATAATTTTTTATTGCTGATTATTCGTATAATTTATGCTTTTAGTATGTGCTGATTGGCAACACCCAATTTCTTCAAAACGCTTGGCAACAATATTGTGTTTACAAAGCTTAAACTGTGTTTACGATAGTACTCATTTCAAATGTTGGGATTGATTTTGATAGAAATTAATTTCAGTAAAATATTTTTGATTTTATTAATTAGCATTAGTATTTTGTTAGAAGTCATGATTAATAGAAAAAATCGAAGTTCTGTTCAAAAATATAAATTTAAGGGAAACCGTTACAATAAGAACGTGGCTGAGATGAACACTGATAGATGTGTTGCAACAACAATAATTGATTCAAAACTTCAGTCTTTAGTTTATATTTATAATCATCGAGCTAGATGCAACACGAGGGCTATTTGCGACGGACCTCGTAATTTTGAACCACGGTCAAGTGACGAGGACGACACCTGAGCTAGCACCCCCTCTCTTAACATCCAAACCAACGGGAGGACTTTGGGCCCCGACAGAGTTAACGAGTATCAGCCCCGGCTATACGGCAGGTCTTTGGTGGCCAAGGATCGAACCCGCGACTGAATGAAAACCGCCGGCCACGAATCCGAAGCCATGACCACTAGGCTATCGCGGCCAAAAACTTCAGTCACATTCTAAAACAACTGATAATTTACAAAATAAAGATCATAACATAGTAATGAATTTTAAACTTTTAAACAATTTTCTTCATTTAATTGCTCTGAGTGTTTTCAAATTGATATAAAGCTTTTCGAAGAATCAGCATTTGGCTTAGCATCTAATTTGTTACTAAAATGTCCAAACTGTTAATATTCCATCTCCTTTTGTACATCTCCAAAAGTGAACAAAATGCGCAGCATCAACCTTGTGTTTGTTTTTGGCTTGAGGATTATTGGAAAGGGACATTCTGCTGCAAAAAAAGCTGTGTTCAGCTATGAATTTGAACATTCCATCTAAGGCAGCTTACAGACGTCTTGGAAAAAACAGCTGGAGAATGTTTCCAGTAATGTGTCACATGAAATTATGAATGAGGCTGCCACTGAGATTCAAGAGAAAAATAATTTTCATGAAATTGTTCAGTGCGGCGTGTCAGTCGATGGAACATGGACATTTGTCTCTGAATGGATGTGTTAGTGTCATATCCATAAATACTGGCAAAGTGCTGGACATTGAAATTTTTTAAAAATGGGCAAATTTTGTCAAAAAAATCCTGAAGGTAAAATTACTCATAAGTGTGTGAAATATGTGGGATCATCCGGTGCCTATGGAACCCATCGGTATCTATCGCATGTTTGAAAGATCAACTGACATGAGAAAATTAAAATATGTGCATTTTTATGGGGATAGTCATTCAAACGATATTTTATTCTATTAGAAATATTTATGGTGAAAATAGTGTCACAAAGTTTGAATGTACAGAACATATTCAAAAGCGTGTGGGTGCAAGGTTTCTAAATACTGGTAATATATTGATACTGACAAAGGACCACCCCAAAAATAATGAACATCATTAAGCCTCATTATATGAAGCTATGCAACAAGCATTTACTGAATAAGTGTTTGCATGGGAAAACACAAAATGCAAATGGAAGTTTAATGGCATTTTGTGGAAATTTATACAGAAAGAAGTTTTCGTTGAGAGAGTTGCAAACTCTACGATTAGGCACATACTTGGCCGTTAAGCAATTTAATAAAGGGTTTCAAAGTTTGTTTGATGTCTTAAATGAAGCTTATGAGCAAGTAGGAACTGAGCGGATAACTGAATCAAGAAGATCGGATAACTGAATCAAGGCGATATTCATCATGTAGCGTGTAAACTGCCCAGGAAAAAA
Organism: Nephila pilipes; assembly: GCA_019974015.1. Lineage (NCBI taxonomy): Eukaryota > Metazoa > Arthropoda > Arachnida > Araneae > Nephilidae > Nephila > Nephila pilipes. The sequence continues at coordinate 880,598 of BMAW01113653.1, forward strand.
ATAGATCTAAAATGAAAAGAATATTTGCCAAAGATGAGATGTATGAAGGTGTAACATACAAAAAATCTGGGGAATTATAGCCTACCACTTAGGTAATTTAATGTAAAGGTACAATGATTTAAAGTTTAAATGCGTTTTTCTCAAAACTGTTTTCTACGCATAATGTGTGCACGGTGACAATGATAACTGAAAAAGTTATGAATATATTTGCTTGAAATTTTCTGAACCATGTTTCTGTATTGTTTTCTAAGGAATGTACTCCGGTCATTCCTCGCTCTACTTTCGCCGATGAGATTAGCGCATGTTTAAAAAAATCGTTCTTGTGGCGAAGTGTCGAAACACTTCCACTGACCATAAACATGCGAGTACAATAGCAAAATGATCCACCGGCACAAATTTTTTCCCAACAATTGGTAGATATTGGAACCGATAGAATAGAACTGCAACCAAATACGCAATGTATTAAAATGCAAGCCAATTTCTGCACTGTTGTTCAGGCAAAAAAACGAATTAATTGAGAGTATCTTACCGGGTATACAGAATAATCACTTGGATCATAACTGCCTCAATAATCGGGATATTTGGTAGTCAAAAATGTTGATGTTTACAAAATTATCTTCCAGATACAATATTTGTCACCAAGTAATCTGGTATCTTTTAAATCAATCGACACTGTTGTTAATGAATACGAAAGTGTAAATTTTCCAATTGAATTTTTAAATTCTCTGGATATGCCCGGAATGCCACCACATAATCTTCGGTTGAAGACTTGTTCATCTATTATTCTTTTGCGCATATTAAATTCACCTCAAATATACAATGGTACACGTTTGATCATCAAAAATATCACCGAAAATATTCTTTAATTAACCATTTTGACTGGAAAATATACAGAAGTGGTGCAGTTGCCACACATTCCTATGATACCGTCAGAATTTTCGATACCCTTCAAAAAGCTTCAGTTTCCAATTCGTTTAGCTTTACCATGACGATAATAAGTCTCAAGGCCAAACAATATCAATTTGAGGCTTAGACTTGGAAAATCCATATTTATCCCATGGGCAATTATATGTTACATGCTCACGTGTGAGAAAACTATCGAATCTATTTGTGTTAGCAAGAGACGGTTAACCAAGAATATTGTGCACCGATTAGCTTTGAATTAATTTAAAATTGAATATTCTTATAATTCAGAATGATGAATATAATTATTAAAAATTATAAATAATCTACGGTTCCAACATCATTTATAAATCGTTATATGTTATCAACTAAGAACTTCGTAAATTGCTCATTTATTAAAAACTATACTTGAATATGAGATGTATAAAATATAAAATTCAAAATTTTATATTGATTAGTGCTTAATATTAACTCCATGAAAATTTTCACCAATCGCCTCTGAATTTTGACATAAGGTTTGAATCTCAATGCCGTGGGTTTTTACATCGGCTACAACGTTTTAGTTTTCATTCCTAAGTAATAATTTGACTATATTGAATAGTGTGCAGCAATATAATTCAACGTATAACTTAACCACAGCAAAGAGTGGTCGATTCTGCTAGTACATTAGAATACATTCAATAAAGGAAAAAAAAAAATTAAATTCCAGTAAGATCAAAATTCTGTTTAAACAACAGCGTTGTCTGTCAAGAAATGATATAGGTACGAGCAATGTAACTTAAATGAAGCTTTTCAATAACTGAAGGCTGAAATAAAATTTCTATAATATTTACATTTAAAAAATGAAAATTATTGTTTTCATAAGTAAAGCTTGCTTTTATTTTAATATATTTGTGAAACATTTCATTGCGAATATATCTGTAATTTTGAGACAAATGATGAAAAGATTGATAATAAAGAAAGGAATTGAAGTTTAAAATGAAATATTATAGATAACTAAAATACCTTTTCTCATTATTTTGAAATATACCCCTTCACATTCTACTTAATCATAACTTTTTCATAATATTTAATTATATCCTTTCACATTTTCTTTAAGTATAATCTGCATTACGATTTTTTGTTAGAGATAATAGTGTATTACGAATTTAATTTTAACAATTCAAAATGCTTTGAATAAACTCCTATATGAACAAAAACTTAATATTTAAATATTTTTATTACTTAGAAAATAAAGTAAAATAACTTTTTTTTTGTGTAAATTGTATTAAGTTAAAATTTATGTTTTTCTTTTTTATAATATTTGGAGTAACTAATGAAACATTTTTATCAGCAAAATTATTTATCATCTCCTAATGGTATTGCCGCTTAAATCAAAATAAGGACTACATAAAATAGGACACAAATATTTTTCAGTGATAGAATATCTGAAAGGAAACTTAATGCCTATTATATTTTATAGAAAAGACTTACAAACATATTAAATTTTCTTTTCGATTCTTAAGAACAGATACTTTGTAACATGTTTAGTTTAGTTTTTTATTACCGTAGCACTAGAAGCAACTCGAGGGCTATTGGCGGCGGACGTAATTTTGAGCTTCATTCAAGTTACGAGGACAACACCTGAGCCGCCCCATCTCCTAACTTCCACATCACGACAACGGGAGGATTTTGGGCCTCGACAGATTTAACGTGCATCAGCCCAGGCTATACGGCCGGTCTTTGGCAGCCAAGGTTCGAACGCGCGACTGGACTAAAACCGCTGTCCACGAATCCGAAACCATGACCTCAAGCTATCGCGGCTGCTTATAGCCTGTTACAACTTCCTCTTTCTGGATTGACGTTAAGTGTGATTTTTTTTTTTTTTAGAATTTAAGCCTATAAAAAAATATCATCCATTCTTCTTAAGCTGTCTTAGAGTTAGATACTGTTTTTATTCGAAATGCTTCTGGGTTGATTCTGAAGAAAACATTTCTACGAATTTCACATAATTGGTAATATATGTTCTGTGTAACTCTAGTCATATTGAATAAAATCTACTTATTAAGCCAGTACAAAAACAAGATGAGATTTATATTATGCGCAAATAAACAAAATTTTAAGTAAATGTTTTGAGATTTGTTGATGAATTCATTAAAATAATGGCATTAGATTCCATCTTTTTTAAAGCAATCATTGTCCCCTTCCGTAGTTTATAATGAACTAATTAAAACAACTCTCATATCCTTAATTTAATAGATTTTCATAAAACAGGCTTTCTTTGATTATCGTTAACAATTGCTTCGTTACCTAAAATGCTGAAATTCATGAAGAAACAATAAATTTTAGTTTTCAGAAAAAACCACGTGAAATTACTTTAGCAATTTAAATGAATGTAAATATACCCATGTTAATTAAAGACTTTCAATAAAATATGTTAGAAAAGTGTTTGAAATCCTAAGACCTTCCGTGAATGGGTGCCATCAAAGAAGGTTTTTGATTCATTGAAAAAAAGCTTCCTTATTTCCGAATTACATTCTATTTCCGTAAAAAGATTGCTTCATATCTGACTGTTTTAAATATTATTCATGAACATGCATAGATCTGAATATTCTATTTCGTATACATTGTGAACAACGAAATTAAGTTCTTCAGTCTTGAAACAGAATTTGGAATTTTATTTTAAAACAGAGTCGTCTTTTAATCTACAAGGTTGAGAATCATTTTAAAAAATTCTAACGTTATGTAAAAAAGTCTCATTTTAGAAATGTACAAAGATATATTTAGTCTTCATTTTAAACTTGGGTTTATTCGAATAGTCGAAAAGGTTGTTTAAATTTCTGGAAACAATACATAGGTAATGTTCAGTTTTTCTTTTCCAAAATGAGTTTTTATGCAGGTACGTTTTAATTCAGTTTCAGGAACCTTCTCAATGAATATGTCAAAGGGAAAATTGGTTATGAATTTTGTTAAATACAAATAAGATTATCATTTATAAATTTATGCAGCGATTGCGATGGCATTCTAAAAATTTTCAATATTTATTCCTTCTATTGAATACTTTATATTAGTACCATTTAGTTATATCAAGATGAAAAATAAATTTAAGACATACATGGAAACTAAATTAAAATATGTAAACACTTATCTTGAATAAATTCTTTTCGTTCTTCATCTGCGAATTTGTGAGAACAATTTATTTATGATAGTTAAAAGAGAAAATAATAGTTTATTTCAGTAGAACCATTATTTCCATTTATAAATTATTGTAAAGAGGAAAATCTTAATAAAATAAGTTAAAAACAAACATCTTAGTTAAAATTAGGAGAGTGACAAATAGCTCAGAATTAATACTTCTGCATTATTATTCAAAATAATTCTACTACATAGAAATTTTACACAATACAATTTTAATATTTAATGAGCGTTGTAATTTCGTTAGGCAAATTACTAAAGACTTAAATGAATAAAAGAATAAGAAAGTATGCAACATTTCCTAACTTAAATTAATTTCAGATATCTTATTTTAACAATGCATGGTTTTTTCATTTTTGCTATTAAAGCATAAATATATTTTATGAAATAAAAGCAGTAAAATAACATATACATTAGGATATATATATATATATATATATATTAAAATACAACTACAATAATTACAATCTACAAAATAATAATTGAGTAATATTATTACTATTTTGAAAATGACTCTGAATATGTCTTTCTAAAAGAATTTAATTTTCTCTCATTTCCAGGATTATTAATTAAAGATATATTTATCGTTATAATATTTTAGTAAATTATTTAGTAGTAGTTATATGTTCTTTTATACTATTTTGTATTCTTCATACTTTTTTGTGTGTAATATTTTGGATATGTTTCATTTTCATTCATTCTTGATTGGTTCTTAAGTTCATTAGTATTCATCAATTTTATTATAAAGTAAAGTAAAGGATGGTTTAGACAAATTAAAATATTTTTTAACCCGCTTCTTAGTCCAGAAAATGAGAAAGAAAATTTGAACTACTTCAAGTATTTACTTTACTTCTTTATTTTCGTTGTCGGTACTCATTTTCTAAAATCTCATTTAGCGTTTTAATTTCCATTTTCTTAAAATATTTGTCCATTTTGAATCACAATTATAAAATCAGCTTATAATTCAGAAATGCTTTATTCCAATACCTGTTATTCATGTATGATTTTGATATTGATAGATAACAATTTATATTTTACTTTGTCCTATTAATCTATATTTTTTACTATATATGCATATATATATACATACACACCCATACACACACACACACACACACACACATATATATATACATATATACATACATACACACACATACATTTATATATATATATATACATATACATACATATATACACACATATATATACACATATATGTATATACACACATGTATATATATATATTATATATATATATATACATATATATACACACATGTATATATACATATATATATACACACATATATATACACACATATATATATACATATATATATACACACACACACATATATATATATATATGTAATGATTTAACTTTTAATTCAATAATTACCCTAAACAATAAATT
>BMAW01113653.1:891091-943265 GCA_019974015.1 Nephila pilipes
AAGGTGTAAATTAAAAGGACAGAAACAACTATTATAAAATAGACTCTTAGATGAACATTTTTCTACTCTTTACATTACATCTTCATATATACGATCCTTTCCTGAAAGTTTATCAATGAAATTCTTCATGCTCTCACGAAAAGTAGTTTTAAAAAGTATTAAAAGGACTTTTGACATTTCCATTTGAAATAAGATGCTATCCACGTAAAGCAATTTTTAACTTAATATACGAATTCTAATATTTAAGACGTTTATAAGAGACGTAAAACACTTAACAGGTTTACTAACTAGACTAGATTTAATAGTCAAGCTTTCGTCTTCCTTAAACAGTCTAAGTTTCTATGCGCCGTACAGGTATTGAAATTTTAAAATTTGAAAGATCTTTTTTATGAATATAAAAGGGTATATAGAAATAGCATGAAAGTTGTATTGAACGAGGTTTTTAAATGTTGTATTAATATTGTTTCCAAAGGAGAAGCGACTAATTTACACTATTGTTTTAAATTAAGCGAATTTTCATTTTTGATTGATTATCTCCAGAAGCACTGGATAGAACGTAACTAAGTTAGGTATGAAAAAAAAATTGAATCAGGAAAAAAAAACCGTGCAACTGTTAAGGTACACAGGGTAATCATAAATCATAAATACCACTCATCAGCGGCAGAAATACTAAAAGAGAAGTTACAATATGGAACAAAAATAGGTTAAATTCCTCAGTTCACTTTTTCAATTATGCAGCTTTCACTAGGTCAATTCGTGCTGGAAACGGGAATGTTCAAGAATTGCAGTGGCAATCTGTTCCATTCTTATAACAATGCTATTTTCAGATTAGGAAGGATTCTGGAAAAGTGGAAGACTAGAGAAAGGTTTATTTAAGCTGTGAGGATAAGAGTTTTGCTCACTTTGCATTTCTCTCAGAAAAGTGTGAAACCTTTAAGACATCGGATAAGAAAATTTATTCGGAATTGCTAACAAAACAATATGCTTAAGAATCTGAGTAAGAATAGGAGTAAATAAAAACTACTAAGTACTCAATTAAACTTTATAAATTAAAAACTAATCTATAAGTAATTAAGGAAATCCCAGAACATATAAAAAATAATTTGATCAATACTATGAATTAACAAGTGAGTGAGTCAAAAATAGAATTAAAATGGGGTGATGGGGCTATAAAAGGATGAATTGGATTTCTTCTCTGTTCTCTGCAATTCTTGAAGATAAATACCTCACACTGTAAAGTAAATTTTGTTATTGATTTCCATACATGGCAGTCAACATATTGCCATTTTATTTCCTTTGGGTTATCTCTTTACAAAGAGAGTATTCTTAAAATATGAAATCGTATCATGTTTCAAAGACTGTGTTTTGACAGTAAGCAACGCGTGACATAAATATTAACTTTATTCAAATAAGAAGTTGAAAGGGAAGAAAGGTTAAAATTATGAATACTTCAGAAAACCGTGCTAAACCCGAATATAAGGTTAAAAATTACAGAGATGATTGAGATTTATCTTCATCTACGGCTTTATTGTCAGCTGATAACCCCTTGTTGAAAGAGAGGGGTCTTGTATATTCTGCGATTCACGAACACACCAATAACATGATGAGACTCTTCAGTAGATGAGTGAAACAAAATATTCAGAAAGATAGGCACTAGTTTTAAGTGTTCAAGAATTGGTCATCTAAGTTCAAAATGTAAAGTTTTTGTAAAATGCATTATTTGTAACAGAAAGCATTTTACATTAATGTGCCCAAAACAAAAATGGAAGAACCTTATAAAGAATGTAATGCTGATTTCTTTAATACTTTCTCGACTGTAAAATTACTCGGTTATGAATTTGAAAACTTTAATTCACATTTTATTATAGAATCTAAAATATTCATTGGGATAATCGTGTTAATCGTAATTGAGAACATTACGTTGAAGTAGTTAATATACGTTTGTTCTCCATTTTAAGCTAGAAGCTTATTGAATTGTAATTTGGCTTACAAAAACAAGTATTGTCATTCACAAAATTGATATCAGGGTTATCCGCATATTTGAATAGGCGAACGCAGGGATTCAAAACTTTCATCATACACCACATAGTAGTCACAAAGCATCTTTTAATGGCACAGAGGTCTGTGCATCCGTCAAACATCACACCTTCCTGGAATATCAAACTTCTACAGCCAACATTCAAAAAGAGAAAGGATTCTTTTTTGAATGTTGGTAGCTATAAAGCTACCAACTTTCAACTATTACTTTCTATTTCCCTGCAAACGAAGGTATGTCGAGGATCATTGATGATGTTGAATATAGACTTTCGGTAGGTGATGTTTTCTACCCAGTGGCGGAGAAAGAGATCGGCTGATTTTGAGTGACAGGAAGGATACGAACCGTTGAACCGTCATTCCGGAGAAAGCTACACTTATCACTTTTGTTCTGCTCTTATCTGGTCTCCCAAAAGGTATTTTTCCTCGGGTTTGTTATCAAAGCGTTTTAATTTATATCGTTCTTGAAAAGAGTCATTGCATATTCCTCCTTCATTATATCGTGATGATAAGAAGAGGAACATTGGGAACGATGTTTTAGAGAAGGCTGTTTTTACAGCCAATACTGCAAATGATACACATCCCCTCCCTATTAAATTGAGTTACGTTGTACACAGTATACTTTTGACGTCATTGACTATCTCTAGTTTAGAGAATGAGTCGATATGACGTGTGCGCCATTGCAGGTATGTTACTAGTTGTGACTTTATATGCTGTTGTCTCTTGGTTTCCTGAGACGGCATGAAGTTTACGAGAGAGCAGAGAACCTAATGCACTCTTGTTACGAATCGATGTGAAGGACGAATATCAACCTTCATTGGTCATCATGTTTCTAGGATGACCTTGCCCAGTTTCCTTCTTTGCGGATCAGTTCTCAATAAATAATTTCCATAAGTAGCATACATCTTTGAACGAACATTAAAATCTCTAAGAATTTTTATTAGGCGTTGTTCTACTTGAAATCTCTCGACGATTCACCAATTATTTTCATTATCTAAGAGTCAATGTTTACTCATTGAACTGTTTGATTTTCGATTTCAACTAATGTTACAGAAATTTATGAAAAACGTAGCCATAGCGAATAGAAAAACATCGTATGACTGCGAATGAAGCGTTGAAATCGACATCTGCGTTTAGAAAGTGTTTTCTTCTACATGAACAGCCCCCATATATGAAAAAAGTTTAGTTAATCAACATTAATTATTTGAAGATTTATTTAGAGTCAACAGTTTTACCTTTCATTGTGTACTTTTTGAGAAATTAGACTAAATAAAATTCCTAACACAGATTCCAAATGAGACACCGAAGTATATGGATGGATAATTAAACAGAGTACTGAAAATATGAATAATAAAAATAGATTCAAAATAATGAAACAGATGATGATGAAGTAGTTTTATACCAAAAATACACGAATTTATTTAAAGTAATTATTTAATTTATAGAAATTGTTGTTTTTTTTTCGAATTATTCCTAGTACCTTCTCTTTTTTTTTGATTGATTGATTGATTACTTATTAACGTTGTACTTAAAAGCAACAAGAGAGCTATTAGAGACGGACCTCGTAATTTTGAGACTCGGTCAAGTACCTAAGATGACACCAGATCTACCACCTTCCTCTCCAAACTTCTACACTACGCCATTAAGAGATGCACGTTAAATCTGTTCGGGGCCCAAAGTCCTCACGTTGGCATGGTGTGGATGTTTGGAGAGAGGGGTGCCAGCTCAGGTGTCGCCCTCGTCACTTGACCGTGGTTCAAAATTACGAGGTCCGTCGCCAATAGCCCTCGTGTTGCTTCTAGTGCGACGTTAATAAAAACTAAACTAAACTAAACTATACTTCGGGTCTTTAGTAGCATCAGTACTCGAACCCACGATTCGACAGAAACAACTCGCCTCGAGCTCGTGACCTCAAGGCTACCGTGGTTGCTTACCATTTCCTTAAACATTACCTTTCTTTTTAAATTCCTACTATTAGTTCACACTCTCTCTTTATATATTTATATATCTTGTTCAAATTTTCAATCGTTTATAAAATACTTTTTATTCATCCACTCAAGTTCAAATACACTTTTTTTTTAAACTTGTAGGGGATGACACTTGATGTTAATACAGTTTTTTCAAGTATTAATACATTTAAATAAATTAAGTTGGTAAAAATGCAGTTTAGTCCAACCGCTTGGCGCGATTTTAAAAATTGATAAACTTGGCGGATTTTTTTTGGCTGAACGTTAAGTCCGCGAAGCTAACCAGGGTAGCCACATTTGGCAAAAATACCACCAAATAATTCCTGTCGCGAAGGGTGGTTGGGCCAAACTGAATTCCAACAATTTAATTTATCGGATGAATTAAGAAACAAGCGAATGCTTCTACTAGGTCATTTGTCTTGCAATGACAATGTTATTAGAGCGTCGGCATAGAATCTTCATGCCTTCGGATCGAAGCATAGAATTTTTTTTATTCGATTTTGAAATAATTAATTTTAGTTTTGTATGGGAAATAAGATATTTAGCAGGGTATAAATTTAGGAATAAATACCATCAGTAACGAAGCTTGTAGACCACCGGGAAAATTTTCTTTTGCCACTGAATATTGTAATTCTGTCATATGTATATACTTATTTAAATTAATTGCAATTATTTAATAAAAGTAACTAAAATAAAAAAAATTCTTTGTTGGCCTAAGTAGGAATTGAAGTTGAATTTCTTTATATTACTTGTTATATAGATAAAAAAAAGTCTCGAAGGAAAGAAATTGTCCTAGAAAATATTTCTCGCTTTCGGATTTGGAGTTTTATCCATTTCAAAGGCACTTCGGACAATTAGATTTAGGAAAACGACGAAAGAGATTTTCTTAATGCGATTCTTTACTACTTTCTTAAGGTTGAAAATATTTTTGACGTTATCATTAGAAATTCTCTCTGCCAGGCGGATAAAGTAAATACACTTATTCTCTACATTATAATCTCTATTTAGGGTGTTAGCGATAAGGAATTTTGCGCAGAAAATGCCGAAAGGTAATTTCATAAACAGTTTTCGTAGCGCTTATTTCTGTGATCTTTATCTCATTTAAGTGCAATCGCAGTTCCTTTTCAAATGAATAGTTGCTCCTACCTTTAATGTTAGTATTAGTAATATAATAAATCTTTTATTTATGGTTTCAGTCGTAGTATTCAAGAAAAAAAGATGTTTATTATCTTTGAGTTACTTGGGAAAAAGTAATTCAAAGTCCATGAGTATTTTCTATGAAATGTGTCCATGAGTATTTTCTGTGAAATGTGTCTATGAGTATTTTCTGTGAAATGTGTCTATGAGTATTTTCTGTGAAATGTGTCCATGAGTATTTTCTATGAAATGTGTCTATGAGTATTTTCTGTGAAATGTGTCTATGAGTATTTTCTATGAAATGTGTCAATGAGTATTTTCAAACCGTTTATTTATTAAACATTCATATTAATTTCATTAGAATCGAGAAGGGGAGTATAGCGAGAAACTTTTCATGGAGAAGGGGCATTGCGCATCTTCTACTTCAACTCATATAATCTCAAAATTAATTTGAAATTTTATTACTTATTTTCAACGTGAAAAGAATTTTTCTAAGCGTCACGGTATTTTGAATATTAATTATTTTCTGTAAAAATAGTAATGATAAAAAAAATTTAAGATATTTTTTTTTAAAAAAAATTTAATAAAAAAGTTTAATTTTAGAATTTCAGTTCACAGCAATCCTTATTGAGAGGGAAGTGTTACAACCTCATGTTTTACCCCCCTTACATAGCTACGACACTAAAATCAAGGTTAAAGTATCTTCTTATATGTCAAAAAAATTAATTTTCTGCCTGAAGATAGCATTAAGTTTCTATTATGTGTTAGATTTAATAAAATTAAAACACTACATGCATTTTCAATCTTCTGTTACGAAAATAAATTAAAAATTAAATTTCCATCCTGTTTACTAGAATAGTTAATTTTAAGAAATATGTAATAATATACATTAAGTATTTGATTTATGAATTTTTTCAGAAATGCATAGGAAGAAACTGAAATTTAGTGGCAAAGTCAACATTAATTTTTTGGATAATTTCATCAATAAAGATTTTTACAATTTACACTCCTTCCATTATACAAGTATTTCGAAACTAAAAGTTAAAAAAACTTTAATTAAAAGAATATACTATTGAATGTGGGAGATATATTTTATTGAACAATTTTCGAATTATTATTTATTCTCTGTGAAGAAATAGTTGACATCAGTTAATTTTATGACTTTCAAGTTATGTAAATATAAGAAATTTAAAGAATCTAGAATTTAGGATTGATTTAAAAACAAATAGAAAAGATTTCAAACATTCTTATATTAGTAGTATCTCAGTGATACAATGAATATGTGTGAATGGATTATAAATTTAAAGGGATGACTTATGTTACTACAAACAACTATTTATCATGTGATTTGTATAATTTATGATGTTTATAAATTTCACTTTCAAACTTAATATTTTGTATATTTTAAAAGTAATATGACCAGTTAAGCTAATTTGGTCATTGTTTTCAAAATTTTCAACTAATTTTACTTCATTTCAGCCAAAGGAGCAATGCAAGAAAGAATCAATTTAATTATTTTTATGAATCGATCTTTATTTATATTTGAAATTAGTCGATTGTAAACGAGAAAAAAACATTTTCATATTCTTCCGACCCAGTGCTCCCTAATTCTTTGTTTGTTTGATGATATTTTGACCATAAAAAAAGAAAAATATATGAGAAAAGATCAGAATAAGCGTACTATTAAACATAAATATTTTTTAAAAATTTGCGTGGAAGCAATGTAGCTTCTGCTGAAGTTCAGAGATTCTATTTCCTACAGTTATAGGTTTTGCGAAATACTGTGACTTATGTATGAGCCACAAGCAATTTGAGAAAATTCATCACATTTTATTGAAGAGTATTTAAAAATCTAATAGAATAAGAAAACTGCATCACATTTCTCCGATTCCTTAACAACCCCCAAAATAATAAGCTTACCACATCAAACTAATGACGAATGCCCAAGGAAGTCATGGAAAAAATAATCTCGTCCTCAAGAGAGGTTACTCAACAAATCCAGCGAGTACATTGCTGTAACTTCTTATTTCTCGTTTCAAAGTAGTGCAGTCATATGTGTTTGTTAACTTTGAAATTAACACTCGAAACACCAAGAGTGTCGGTGTTATCTGCACTGGCCATATTGTCCTCAGGTACATTACTATTTTCTTGTCCATTGAATTATAATATTTGTATTAAATGGAATTCAAATGTACGGAAAGAAGTAGTCTAGATGTTTAGTCTTCTGAAATTCAATTGGCAGAGGCTATGAGTATCATAAAAAACTAATATGTTTGATTGTTACATCCGGGTATTTGAAAAAATATGATTCCGAAGTAATGATAAAAAGTGTTTCACATTTATTTTTCCCACAGAGTAGAAGAAAATAAATAAACTTGAGTTTTTTTTCTGTGCTTATATAATGTATGTTCTTTTCTATGTTTCTGTTATATTTTCTCGAAAATTATTTTTGGAAAACGTATAGATTGATCATAGTTAAGCGTTACGACTGTGAATATTCTGTTAAATGAAAAGTTATTTAACGAAGATAAGTTGTAGGAGTACAAACGCAATACCAGTGATTAAAACCTAATAAATTATTATTAAAAAATATTTTAGGAAATTTATTTATAAATAACAGTTTTGCGCTTTTCCTGATGTTTAATAGCATATTTTCAAGGTTTTTTTTTTGCTTTTTGACTTAATGAAGAGAAAGTTGAGGTTCATACTCCAAGAGTCAAATCTGATTATGTTGGACCTAACAATGTGTATCTGTGACCTAACGAACAAACAAACAAACAAACAAAAAACTGGAAAAAAAATAGTAACAATTGGTTGTCAAGAAGGAAGGTCGAAAATAGAGAATTCCAAGGAGATCACAAGTGTGCATCAGGGTCATGATGCTCGTACTTACCTAAAGAAGGCAAAGTCCTGAAAGGACATTTTAACTCATTAACACTGAAAGTACGTTTAAATGAGCCTCAGTTAACGTTCTTGTTTCAAACTCTCTTTCATCAAAATTATTGGTCCCGTATTTATTGACTTGACTAAAAAAACAAAACATGACTAAAAAAACACACTGAATTCATAATTATTTAAATGTTTTTTTTTTATCAAAGAAACTTTCTGACATTTTTTTTATTTATGTATATGACTTACATTAAAAAATATTTCCAGTTTCCATTTCATGTCTAATGCGTAATATTTTATTTAATAAGTAATACCACATTACGGTTTTGATTCCTGGTCAATATCAATAGAAAGATAAATTTATTCCTTTTCCCAAAATTTCTTTGAATTTATAAAAAGTTCATTTCAGGATATTTACTAAAACAAAGAAAATCTAAAATTTAAAGTATATAATAAGTTTTTAAAATCAATCCCCCCAAAATGCTCAAATCTTGTTCATATTTTTTCTTAATATTAATTCATTTATTTTTCATCAAAAAAATTGCAAACACTTTGGTTTAATTCATACAATTAGACCAAACCTTACTTAACAGGAAAGAAATATTCCCCTTCTCCTGCCACTGAGCATCACAAATCAGATGCCACTTTCATAACATCAAACACCTTTCTCCGATTTTACTGGAACAGCGATTTCCGCCAACATATTCACTGAAGCACAATCAGTACAGTTTTCATCGCGCCCTCCTGTGTTATCAGCGAAAGACATCTTGTGGCATATACAAGTGATAACCATTGTGACATTTTCGACGAACTGCATTTAGACAATGATTTCATTACCCAGATAGACAATCAAATTAATTACAGTACAGGAATATCTTTGAGCCTTCACTTCCAATTATTTCGAAACATTTTATTCATTAATTCTTTGAACTTAATTTGTTGCAGCTTGACGCACAAAATAAAAATTTAAAATTTTATAAATGTACACGTGCTTTGTTCCAACTCGATTTATTCCAAATTATAACGATGTGGGATACATTAAATTAAGTTGATAAATATTTTTAATTAAGTCTATGATGATAATTATTTATTTTATACACTTTTACTTTAAAGAATTATGGCTTAAAATTCCAATGTTTCGTTATATATATGATATCAGAAATAAAGATTTCTTACAAGAAATATTGATCAGTGAAGACACAGACGTTGTTATGAAACAACTAAACCTATTGAAGTCAAATAAACTTCAATTTACGGCTGTGTTCTCCAATTGTAAAGAACCTGAACAAATCTTCGAACACAATTTGAGGCAGAAAATTGTTCCAAATGAAAGTTTGGGGCACACATATCTGTTTATAATTTAATGTTCTTAAAATTTAGGAACATTCCGAAATGCACCATTTTTCATTTAAATATGTGTAGTTTAAAGGCTATTTAGCATTACAGTGTGAAAGACGAAACATGAAATATATTTTATACCAGAAAAAGGGATTAGTTTAGATAGAAATGGGTAGGATTATAAAATAAGTTGTTCTCTGAACAATAACGAGATCAAACTATAAAATTAATGTCTGAGCGCTTTTTTATTGGAAAAGTGTACCAAATTCTTTTATTTATTTAACATTATATTTTTAATGCCACTTCCAACGAAATTAGAAAAGTTACAAAATAAATTATCTTCTACGAGCATTGAGAGAAGCTAACACTTTCAGAAATGATTATTACAAATTTAATTACAAATTTATTCTATCGGTTTGCCTGAGTACTTTAAAAAGAAAAGCAAAAACTATGTTGAATTATCTTACATCGTACATTTCTGCCGATATTTATCTTAAAGCGTAGGGAACAACAATAAAATTCATGAACCAGTTGAATCAGATTTTTGAAATCATAGTTACTGAATAATTTTGAAGTAAAATAATAATACATTAAAAGTTAAATAATTACTTCTAATTAAACTTCAAAATACGCGTATTGAATGAGGTTGAACGAAATTAAAACTAATAAAATTATATCGTTATATCAAATGTGACATAAAATATAAGCGATAATAATAATGAGGTGAGTGCTAGATTAAATATTTAAAAAATTTGATCAATTAATAATACACCTAAACATATATTTTAATTTATTGCCAATATAACTGTGTTCTACAAAAAATTCTCGTAATTACCTGACTATTTAAAATAATTAAAAAAAAATTTATTGAGTTATAATAAAATTTATTTTCATTGGTTTATAATAAAATTTATTTTCAACATTCCATAAATTATGAATGATTACGGCTTATTAAAATAATAAATATAATTATTTTTTTTCTTTTGATTTTTGTATTGAATATATGGCTTTATTATTTATATTGATTTATTTCCTAAAAATTATTTTAATTTTAACTAAAAAATGTTTTCTAATTGATAAACGTTTTCTTTTTATAATTCTAGTATTTGAATTCTTGGCGATTAAAATGAGCCGTGGATTAAAACGACGTAGTTAATGTTATTTAAAGACGAGTGAGTTTCATTTCTTCGTTTTAATTTTATATATATATATATATATATATATATTCCCTTATAGGGAAGTTATATTTTTATTAGTAATTTTTATTCAATATAGAGTTAAATTAGTGGTTTTCTGATATTTTTTCGTTTGTTTCCTCATTTTTTTTTCTTGGTGCTTTCTTTCCTCATTTTGCGCAGCCTTTTGGTTTATAGAACTATGACTAAGTGTGAAAGTTTGATAATTAAAACATATTTTAGGAGAGTACATCTATCTTTATTGAGATGCAGTATTATACACCTTTATTTCCATTTTGTTCATTTTAAATGATATTTTCTTTTCAAATTTTCTCTTGCTGCTGAACTACATACGTATTTCTTTTAATATTTCTTTCTTTAGCTTTCTTTATTTTTTTAAATAAATTTATTTTTTTAAGATTCGATGAATAATAGTTTCTTAGATTTTTTTTTTCTGTACATTTTTTCGAAACATGTTTTTATATATATATATATATATATATATATATATATATATATAAAATCCTTATTTCATATACATGAAAATGGCTTTCATAGCTATAAGCAAGTAGTGTCATAACAAACATCGTAACGAGTTCATGAACCGCGTTGCTTCGGTCTAGTCTTGGGCTTGAGTTCAAAAGCCACTAAAGACCCGTCATGCAGAGCAGCCGATGCCCATTAAAACGATCCAGACTCTATGCCCTTACACTGGAATTGTGTGGAAGTTTGGTGACCAAAGTGTCAGCTCAGGTGCCGTGCTCGTCACTTGAATGAGACCATCTTCGTTGCCTGATAGCCCTTATGGAGTTTCTAAGTTCAAAGTTAAGAAATAAATATCTTCCCAAAGCATATGGGGGATGAATGATCGCCCTTGACCTACTACAAAGTATCAAAAATATAATTTGCGGACTTCTGTGTGCAGATTATAGTATTGGAAACCAAATATTAATTTTAATTAAAAAGACATATGAAACTTTATTCTAGAAGTATTTCATAATTTAGAAATTATAATCCTTTTCATAAAAGTTTTTATTTTTATAATTAAATATCTCGATGGAAAGATTTTATTTCTTATATTAATCTGAAAATGAATTAAATACTGAAGTATTTGAAATGTACTTCACATATAAAACACATTTAATCATTTTACACGTCTAAAAATACACGTTTTATGTGAAAACGTTAGAATTTTGTCAAACTTGTAATTTTAAATTGATTTGAAGAAATTATATATCTTAAATATGCAATAAATACAAATTAGATTATTTTTGAATGTCATTCATATGTCTTGCAATTATTTTAAAGACACACATTTTGCATGCAAAGAAATTGAATACTCGTGTACTGCACTTGCAGCCTGAGATGAAGTTGATGATGATGGTAGCGTTTGACCTAGGGCCACAGCTGATCGGGAGGACAGAGTGATTGCCATATCAACTTCCACAGCGTCTGATTCATCGTTATAAAACATGAGACATGCGACCCACCCACAAGTGTCACCATGACCATTCACAGAGGGCTGAGAGAGTGAAGTCTACGACCGCTATGCCGCCTGCCACCACTCAGAGCAGCGTGCCGATTCTGCTTTCACTATTGCACGCCACACAGGCCCTAAGCTAAGAGTGATGTTCTGGGGTGCCATTTCCCTTAATAGCCGAACTCCTTTGGTTGTCATTAGAGGCACACTTACAGCACAGCGGTACGTCGAATATATTCTGAGACCTGTTTTGCTAATGTTCTTTTTACAGCACCCTGGCCTTATTTTTCAGCAAGATAATGCCAGACCACATACGGCACGTGTTGTTATAAACTATCTTACAGCTTGCCAAGCACTTCCTTAGCATGTCAGATATTTCTCGAATCGAGCATGTCTGGGATATGATGGGAAGGTGACTGCATCTACCAGGGAATGTTGATGAAGTCGCCCGACAATTGGAGCAAATTTGGCGAGAAATACCGTAGGAGACCTTTACTCGTATTGAGCTTGTTACTTCGTATTTATGTATCTCTGAAATAAATCATTGAATTTTTCAGAAATTTTAATAATTTTATATACTGTACATAATTTTCCTATTCTCTAATTTTTGTCTCCATCGGACAGCTTGGTGTTACAGAATACACACAACACACACACACACACACACACACACACATATATATATATATATATATATTTGTGAGTATGAAAAACATATATATATATAATAATGTGATGTTGTCTTTTATACATTCTGAAGTAAAACAAAGGATGCATTAAAAAGAGTATTTCGAGTAATATGAAAGTCAGTAAATGCGATGTTTGTGTATAAGAAACGAACCTATAAAATTATCTAAAGAATTTAATTTTTATTCAAGAGATACTGCTACATATACTCTTAGTGAAACCAATCAGTAAGATAATAGTGATATGTAAGATGCTTTTCTGCTTAAAATTGATTCACAGATTTAGAGCATGTTTCTTGAAGAAGTTTCTTATCAAACTTTCTTCAATATTTGAACTAAATCGGTAAAACTAAACCCTGACTATCAGCATTAAAGAAAAGATGCCATGGATAGTAATCAAAGGAGTCAAGCTATCCAATGAAGACTCAGACTTTAACTTCAGGGTTCTGTACATTAATGAATTTATCATTTCATCATTGTGTTATAAATAACCTAACACGTCTTCGCTGATCAATATAGTGAACCTCTGTCAAGAGAAGAGGATGCCACTCGAACTGACACCTTCTCCTCTGAATACCCAAACCACGCCGAAGAGATTACTTGATGCCTTGGCCAAACTTAAAGTACATCAGTCCCGCTACAATATAGGTTAGAGTTTAAAGAAAGAAACAAGTAATATAAAAGAAAACTTTTAAATTCAATTCCTACTTAGGTCAACAAAGAAAATTTTTATTTTAGTTAATTTTTATTAAATAATTACAATTAATATAAATATGTATATACATACGACAGAATCACAATATTAAGTGGCAAAAGAAATTCCAGCGATCTACACTCATTTTCACTGACACATTACTTATTCCTAAATTTATATCCTACTTAATATTTTAAATATGAGAAATGTTTTCTCCTATATAAAACTAAAATTAATTATTTGAAAATCAAATTGAAAAAAGTTTATGCTTCGACGAGATTCCATCCGAAGGCATGAAGATTCTACGCCAATTCTCTACCAACTTTGTCATTGCAAGACAAATGACAATCGTAGAAACATTGGCTTGTTTCTTAAATCATCCGGTAAATTAAATCGTTTGAATGCAGTTTAGCCCAACCATCTTTGGCGACAGCAATGATTTGGCGGTATTTTGCCAAATGTGGCTACCCTGGTCCGCTTCGCTGACTTAACGTTCAGCCACAAAACATGGTAAAGTTTGGCAATTTTTGAAATCACGCCAAGTGGTTGGCTAAGCTGCATTTTCATCAATTAAATTTAATTAAATGAATTAATACTTGATAAAACTGTATTAACAACAAATGTCATCCACTGCAAGTTTAAAAAAGTGTATTTGAACTTTATTGGATAAATAAAAAGTTTTTTAATAACGATAGAAAATTTGAACAAGAATATATATATATATATAGGGAGAATTTGAGCAAATCGTAGGAATTTAATAACATTGCCATAGGCTGTGAACTATGCATGCATAGATAAGGTCATTTAAGAAGGTCCTAACCGTCCCATCCAGCTATTATATATGATTTAAAAAGCAATGAAAGATAAATATCAAATTAGAAGAATCAAAGTCCTTCTCAATGCACAAGAGACTTTATAGAATAATTTATCACACACATAATAGCAACAATAATTTATAACACATTATAAATAACTTATCAAAAAGAAGACAATCGTTAGCAAATTGAACTTTTGTTAAATTTAAATTTGATTTAAATATAGAAGATATAAAGCTAAATTTTGTTTAACACCTAGGTTAAAATTATTTTCAAAAAATATGAAGTTCTCTATTTATCTAAACAATATAAAATTTTCAATGTCGCATTTTTTTAAAAATAACATAAAAAACCTTTAGTCAGACCTTTCATGCTTTGTAATATCATTGAAATGTAGTTATGTATTATTATTACGACTTCTGTAATAACTTCTGTAAAACTATTTAAAAGTAGGATTAGCTATAATTATTCTTTGCTGAAATATATGTAAAACATATGTTCAGGGAAAACATTCCAGTATATTCCTTTCACAGTTAAATTTATCAAAAAACCGTTTTGACAACATGCCTTTTAAGGAAGCTGGATTTTGTATATCACATTCAAATCTTTTAGCACTTATGTTATTCTACTCGATGTGGCGTTGCATAACAGTACTAAATCATTTGTTCTCTCCATTTTACCAGAAATTCTTTGAAGTTCCTAATGCAGGAAATTCGAAGTCAAAAATAAAGTAGTAAATTTCGCTTTCTTCAGAAGCGAAGGCAATGGAAATATATGCGGACGCTTGTGCCACATTTTACTTATAACTTAGCGACGAACTGAAATATTAGTTTACTATGTCTCTTTCCGAGTTACTATAATTTACCTTTGTTATAAAAGGTAGTTCTGAGAAACGACTATTTATCATAGAACATTTTAAAATATGTTTCTGTCCTAAAGAGTTTGCAAATGATTTCGTTAACCTGTTCATCCCATTCCCAGAAGGAAAATAGATTATTATTTTACATATAGCGATTTTGTTTCCAGCATTAGTTCGGTATGAAATTGACTCCGTCTTTATAAAATATGTCATTCAATTTTTCATGATATGGGGTTTTATCAGAAGAAAGATATTGTATAGGCCACGTTATGTAAATTTAAGATGCAAATAAATTATGTACGTAATTGTATTTCATGTGAGATTTCTTTATGAAAGGCTTGAGAAATGTATACTATTAAAATACAGATCATACTTTCATTTTATGAATTTATTTGACATATATATTCTTTAATTTGAAAAAGAGATGCACCAAGAAAGAATCCAAAAAGGAGACGAAATTGCGTATGCACATGTCTTAAATTACGATGACAGCTTTTAGAGGACATTGACTTAATAACTGGAGTTCCACAGTATTGAAGCAGAGCATCCGGATTATGAATAAAGCAGAGGTCATTCCATTGTTAAGGCACAACATCCCTGCGGATGTAGTACCGTCAACCCACGTGGACTGTACCAATGATTTACTTAGATGGATATTTAAACAGTGTGAGCAGATGTCCTCATTTGAGAGAAAACTTGAAACTAGATTAAATAAAGTAGGGTGATCAAATTTCAGGATCGTACAAGATTTGAATCAGTGCAATATAACATTTGACGATTTTTTGGAATAGGGGAACCATGGCTATATAGAACATTGAGAAAGTAGAGGTCGATTGAGAGCTGTGACGAAATATGAGTATAGATTAACTGTGCGATATATTTTCTCAGTCCTTATGTCCTTATTAATGAAATGGTGAGTAACCAGGATACCAGTGACAACAACAAACATCGATAGGACTCAGCTGAAGGTTTGAAGACCAATGTGCTGATTACTTTTACCGTAGCACATTGTCAGGTGCGTTTGCTGAAGGGCAGGTCGCATTTCATCTGAAAAGCCATGGCCTGGAGAACAATTGCTTTCAGCAAAGAATCCAGATTCGAACTGAATTCTGTTAAACAGTGAAGACGTTATTGGAGGCGTCCAGGAGAGCGTTGGGACACTATCCTCATTATATCCGTTTAACAACCTGACAACCAGGTGTTATTTTAAGTAGGGCGATTCGATTTGATAACTGGATCCTCTAGTTGTCATCTATTGCACCCATACAGTATTTCAATAAGTCGACGAGATTCTACTCCTCAAGTTAATATCATTCCTTTCATGAGTCCTTATTCTTACCTTTAAGCAGGATAATGCCCGGTATCCTTCGGTACGCTTATCTACCTTAACTGTTTCGATCAGTTATTTTATGTCTTCGTTTGAATTATTTACTCGTAATTTAGAAATATCAGTGGGTGGTATAATCTCGATTACGGGTGGATTAGATTATTTCCTGTTTCAGAATCATTGAAATCTACTATTAATATTAGAATCCGAGGAAAATTCTTGGAGTTTGTTGGTGAGTAGGTGTAGATAAATTTAAAGTAACAACAATCTTCGTCAAATACCAAACTTTAAATTAGTATTTTATTAAATCCACCGATCAGAGACAGATTCATCGAATCAAGAAACGAGTTGAAAAATCTTGTGATCCACTAAGAAATTCCGTTTCTTTCCACCGGAACATACATAAATATAAGGGTCGCCCAAATGCTATCTCGTGTGTTGCGTCTCTTAATGAGGGTGAACACAATGCATACACCAAGAGAGGGCTCTGAGTGGTAAGAAATCAGGCGGTATACTCCCTACGCATCCGTTTTCACTGCGTAAGGAGATTAACAGCTGCGCGTTAGATCACCGACGCCTCCGAAAGTAATCCAAGTGAAATCGTGCATGTTTGAAATGTAGCAAATGAGATTCCAGTTGATTTATATCGTAAAATATAAAATATGTATAGAACGCAGTGCCTATTTTCTACTTCAGAGTTCCCATGATGCGGCGAGTTTCGTAACGGAAGGAGCAGTACGGACATCAGATCTCGATATGGTCATATTCATGTAGTTGGCTCGAAATAAAGAAATACAGCAGTAGAAAATGGGGTGAGGCCTAATCTCGGTGACTCACTACATTTTACATAGGGGAAACAATGGCAGTGAGAAAAGATTTTGATCACACACTCGTATTTCTTAAAGAAAGTTAATGCAAGCTACACCACCATGCAAAAGCTAAAAAAGCAAGCAACAGTCTTCGACTTAAGGTGTTGTCCAAAGGGATTGTTCTCTTGCATTACAACACCCTGCCTCACATGATTACTGCATGCAACGATTCGTTGCATTGATTTCCGCATGAAATCATGATTAATGCTTCGTATACCCCTGATTTTTCACCTAAAGGCTAACCGTGTCTAAAGTTTACTGAAGAAAGCTCTGAAAGGACAGCAATTTTCAGACAATAAGTGACTCTGCTCGCCATTGAAGAATAGTTCCTCAAATATATCTGGACATTCTTCCTGCATTACATCCATCATCTCGAGGGTCACTGTACCCAATTATTTAACAATTATATTCATTACGTAATATTCCAATTTTTTTGTATATCCAATACACTTCTGCCATCAGTGTCTTCGTTAAACCAACTGAGGCCCCACTTTAATTTTGGCTACCCTAAGACATCCATTATGGTCAATAGTAAGTGTAATTTGACGTATTGTAATATTTTTATACCATCTATATCAGTGATAAAAATAGATTTTTGTTAGTGATTTCTAACGAGGTCGGTGAAACGTTGAGGAGATAAATGAAGATGATTTGGTAGGAAACAAAATTAAGGGGTGCTAAGGATCAACTGCCACTCCCCTGTGCAATACTCTCAAGAATACGCTAGAAGAATTTATAATTTAAAAAAAAAAAAAACTTCGAAGACTTGTTTCAACAAATAGTTTGAAATGATGTTTCTAAAGAAAAATAAATCCGTATTAAAAATAGAAGTTTTGGTACATTATAGAGGATTCAGGAAAGTGAGTAATTTCAAACAGATAAAGGAATCATACAGTCAATAGTGAAACGAAGCTGTTTGAAAACATTGATGATAAAAAGGCACCAAATATCGAAGACTATGAGTCATATCACTAAGCAAAGACTTTTAAATGATAATATTATTTCAATTTATAATAACATATTTTTGTTGAGATCATATTTCGACCAATATATTTACATGCTAATAAATTTTTATAAAGTAAATTTCAGTACATTATACAGTATACTTCTTTAAAAAGAAGGAAAAGGACTTCGAATTGCTATTCATAAAGGTGGCCTGTAACCCAAATTACGTTTGAAAACTATGGATTGTAATATTAATATTTCATGAACGGGAGCTTGTATTTTTCTACCAATTTAGCGAAACAAATTCTCAAGTCATGACAGACTATGGTGTGTATGAAGGATTAAGCTGCTTTGAGGAACACTCCCCTGCACAACACGCCCAAGAATGCTCTGAAAAGTTTGATTAATACAAAAATCGCCAAAAACGTGTTCCAACAAAGAATTCTAAACGTCTTTTGAGAAAGATAAGTTCGTACTCAAATTAGGCATTGGTACATAACAGAGAATTCAGGATTGTCATTCATTTTCAAATGAAAAAAAGGAAACTATCATTCAATAGTGAACGAGGCTGCTTAAAAATACTGATGATAAATGAGGCACCAAATATCGAAAACTATGCGTCAATTCCCCAATCTCAGCATTCTCACTCGTAATACTATTTTATTTTTAATGATATATATTTATGGATCAAACATCGAGCAATACACCTGTACATTAATTTCTTTCGATAACATTTTGATGCTGTCGAAATCATTATAGCAAATGCCACGAGATGCTGCCCTTTGAATGAAACAAATTTTCAAGAAATGGTAGGCCGTGGTATGTATGATTTTGAAAAAAAAAATATTTCCAGTCGCAACGCTCAAGTAACAATGAAAACTTGTTTAATTTATTGTATTAAAGTACTATTTGTTTGTTGTGAACATTGTTGAAAAAAGTATTCGATGAAACCTAATAATGCTTAACAACAATATAATCATACTCTGGACAACAATGAAAAAATTAAATGGATATCGCATTTTTATTTTTTAAAGTCATTTATTATTCAAACGCTGATTTGGATGCTTTTGTGAGTTGCATATTATTTGCTTGAGAACTTTTGAGATATCTTCTTACTTATTTTCGAAATGGTCATCGCTACGATCTTTGAGGTGTGTTTACACATTCTTCAATATGCTTTGAGAGCTTTCGCTGGATTTGATCTCCTTTACTTTTTCGAGATACTTATTGTAAGCTTAATGATTGAATTCATTGACTACTTCGCCATGCAGCTTTTCAATAGAATCGTCTTTCGTCAGGCTACTGCTCTGGTGAAGACTGTTGATGCTGCTGCTGAGCCAATCGTTCCATATCTGACTGTGCAGAAGACTAGTGAGAACGTCGAGTGGGAATCCGAACTCATTCCTCCACAAGGAACCAGGTCTCTTGTTGAAACTCCTCACGAAATAAATTATCAAAACGTTATCGTCCCTGAGGTGCGATCTTTCACTGTTTGGAAAATATGTAGAGCCCTCGATCTGCCAGCAACTTTTGTTCCACAACAGAGAGACACAGCAGTTTCTCTCAAGCAGTTTAAAAAAAGCCAACCAGTTCCAATAGTTTACTCTGTTACTATTTTTGAAATGTGCAAGGCACTTGGTCTGAATGCAAAATTGGCTGACCAGTAAACTCAATGCTTGCCATATGAATATATTGCTCAACTTCCCATTATATGATAACCTCAAATCTATAGAATCTTTCGGCCACTGCCCATTTATTTACATCCTTTCAAAAGTTTCAAAATCTGACAATACTGCATTAATAAATTGAGAAAACTCTTATAGATCTGCAAAGCGTGCTGAAAACTGATTACAATACATGATTAACAAGAACAATTCAACAATTACATCTTTTTCTGATTGCTTCGTCGGAGAAATTGCCACCTTAGAATCATGGACGATATTTGAAATAACAGAACTTGTGACTTTCTTGTGGAAACACTTGCGACCCAAGAATCATGGATACAATTCCAAACAAACCGTATTGTGTGACTTTCTCGCGGCAGAACTTGCGACTCGAGAATCATGGAAACAATTCTAAATAAACCATATTTGTGACTTTCTCGTGGGAGAACTTGCGACCCGAGAATCATGGAAGCAATTCCAAATAAACTGTATTTTCTGACTTTCTCATGGGAGAACTGGTGCCCCTAGAATCATGGATAAAATTTCAAATAAACTGCATTTTGTGACTTTCTCGTGGGAGAACTTGCGACCCGAGAATCATGGACGAATTTTTACTTTACAGCATTAAAAACTTTTCTGGACCTTTGGCATGAATGCAATGGCACATTTTCAAGGAAAATTATGACATTTATTTAACAAAACTATTTTTTGAATTATGTATATGTCATTATTATCATTGTTTCAACAATTGGAGATGTTTGTAATTATTTTTAAATAAATTTCCTAGCATATGGTGCAAATATCTGTTTCAGTGTGTGTCCTTTTGTCTAGAATTTCTATAAGATTTTTTTTTCAATTCATTTTATTAAACAAAATATAATTAAATAGCTTTTATCTTTGAAAATTGTATTAGTAATAACCAAAAAAGCTCGTAAAAGAATATTTAAGTAAAAACTATATTTAGTTTGACATAAAACTAAAATATTACCTTAAGGTATAGAAGGGATCATCTAATATCCTAATTCACTCTTAAATTTTTTGACATTCTCTGAAGAGTCGTATTTACCGGTTGGTTCTCCTTTTAGCCCCGTCTTAGTGATGAAAGATTAGAAACGCGCTATAGATGCGCTTTCTCTCTCGGCAGCCACTCCGAACCCTATTTTTGACGCGAATTAACGCCTTTTTTTCCTTTACCTTTGAAGCCTATCCTGAAATAAGATCAGTCCTATTTCTCAAAACCTTTGTAAGGATCAATTGTAGTTTTCCGATAGTACACGACTGAAGTTACGAAATTTATTTCAAAATCAGTTGGGAAATACCGAAATCTACTGGAAACTCAAATGAAAAATATGAAAGGTATTTCAAAATTAATTTATAGATGAAAATCGTATTAATACATTACAAGCGAGTTCTCGTTACACGAACATAATATTGGAGAGGGATCTTTTTCAAATAAGAGTTTTCTAATCTAATGATTGTTAAAAAGAGTAATAAAAAGTAATTATCTTTATCGTCTGACCTAGAAATATTTTCTTTATTTTTTTTAAAACGTAAATGGTTACATATGACCAAATTACGAGGAAAAGT
Source organism: Nephila pilipes (assembly GCA_019974015.1). NCBI lineage: Eukaryota > Metazoa > Arthropoda > Arachnida > Araneae > Nephilidae > Nephila > Nephila pilipes. The sequence continues at coordinate 912,558 of BMAW01113653.1, forward strand.
TATAATCGTAATCAATCAAAAATTACAAAATAAGAAAATTTGTATACTTTCTTATTGCTGATCTCATGTTAAGAAGGAGGAATCATAACTTAGGAGACACCCTGTTTAATTTGAGAAAAAGACAGACTTTCGATGAATAGCAAGCAATTTTAAAAAAACAAGAAATACAGATAAAGAATGAACTAAGGATTTGATTTCCTTCATTAACATTAAGCAATCTTACTTATATAAATATTAAGAATGATTACACATTAATTCAGTTTAAGAATATTCTTCCTGAAAATCAAATGATACCGACTTAATAAAAAAAAACTTTCAAATTATGAGAAGCATTTTATATGCTAAACGTCTTTCGAAAAAAATTGAACAAGTTACTTTTCTATATTATCCTCATATATTTTTACCTCATGATTTTAATTTAAACATTTCATTCAAAATATTTAATAGCAGTTTAAATAGATAGTTTTTTTCCCTGAATAATCACAATTCTTTAAAAGACACATTTACTTTACTTTTTATTGAATGGGTTATTATTAGGGTTTGAATCATCGGCCCTCTAACATTTTATGCTATGAACCTCTAAGGTCACGGGAAAGTACCTGAATAACTTTTGCGGTTTTAATAAAATCAACCTTAAACTCTATAAAGACTATGCTCGTAAATTAGAAACGATATTTTTTTTATAAAATTCAATTTAAAGCTGGCTGACTCTGTAATTTAAAATTTAAAATACATTTGAACTTTTAAAATTGTCCACTTTTTATGTCAATCACCTCATTATCCTTTCAAGAGATAAATATACGCGACGGAAAATTGAATTTGGTACATCAACTAATGGATTTTTAAGCAAAGACATACATTCATTACTAATGTATTATTAATTCAGCTTTTATAAAAGAAGCATTCTTTAGAATTCAGCCTTTATTTGGACATTTGAACCCTTACATTATATACTTACTATTATATTCTTAGAAATAATACACGTATTGCAATTGAATGAAAACTGATATTGCAAAAAACACTGTTAAGTCTACACATAATAATTTTCTTGAAATCCAATTATAAATTTATTTCGTTGACGAAAACTCCAAAAATGTACAATATTTTTAATAAAAATTGAAGTAATACTTCGTTCTGAAAATAAAATTTCTCTCTCCTAAAGTATTTTCCTTCTTAATAATTTGTGAAATTCTTTTGTCTAGTGGAAATAAAAAAATATATTGCCATTTAATAAATATTGCAACAATGTAAAAGCATTGTGCGGTGAAGGTATCACATTTTTCTACAAATCTATTTAAATTCCCAATTGGCAACGTTCTTAATGTGAGATATTTCTCTTTTCCGATTTATAATAATTATAACATGTAACAATTTGTTCACAATACTTATTATAATAATAATACGTAACTATTTTAATGTTACTACAGGGTACAAAAGGTCTGTCTAAATTAATAAACTTAAGATTCGAAAATTCTATAGAAATTCATTTGCAAGTCTTATGATATTTTAGTTTATGATGATTTTAAGTAAATTTTAAATTTATCACAAATTCTATAATCTAACGAATTGTTCGTTAAACTGTACTGAAAATAAATGTTTTCATTAAGAACCAATTTAAATGCATAAATTTAGCCGAGGAAGCAATTTATATATTGAAGTTGTACATTCCACTAGAATTGAAAACGTATAGGAGTTTGAAGGATAATTAAAATACATATTATAATGTTAGAAATATAAGTAACTAAATGCATCGAAATAAAAATTATTGATAAATGTACTTTGAAATTTCTTAACATTTGTAAAAAAATGATTGATTTTTTTTAATAATATCTACCCATAATAAACACCATTTCAGTTAATGATAAACTCTCTATGTTCATTCACATAAGTGCTTAGTAATTTTAATTAAAGTATACAAGCTCTAATAAGATAATTAAGGACAGAATCCAATTAACATCCGTTCGGAAGAGTAATGAGGAGATCCGTAAGTTATTCAAATGGGACTTGAAAGCTCCCAAGAGACACATCCTTTAATTTTAGAGAGTGAAGTATCAATTCTGCTTATTGTTAAAAATTACAGATGACGCCTCCCAACTGAAGCTCTGGTGGATTACTGATTGTAAATATACTATAATGATTGTAAAATAACAACTCGAGACCTGAACACACACAATAGGAATCTGAAAAATGTTTCAATTATATCTCTTCAATTAAATATCTTTAGGCACGTGCATTCATTACTGTCAAAATATTTGAATGTGAACTTCAACAATTCGAAAATAAACCTTTAGTAAAAATATTTTCGAATCAGTTCACCGATTAATATTGTTTATTGATGTCCTTTTGAGAAACAATACGAGAGATATTGGCGACTGACCTCGTAATTTTGAACCTCTGTCAAGTGACAAAGATTATACCTGAGATGGCAACTCCTTTTTCAAATTTCCATACCAGTGTTAGGACTTAGAATCTCGACTATATTTGACATCCATCAGCTCCACTATATAACAAGTTTTAGTGTCATCAGAGCTCGAACCTACGATTCGACGAAAACAACACCGGCAGCGAATCCGGGACCATGACCCTTTGGGCCAGCGGCCTGCCAGGTGTCAATCTGCGGCCCGCGCAGCTGAGACATCTGAAAAAAGATTCAAACTTTGAATTGTATGTAAAAGTACCAAAGAACATTCCACCATCAGTCATTTGTATAATTTCTTTGTACCATAGGAATAACTCACTACCTGACTCAACTGTTATCACAATTTTTCTTTAATATTGTTCAGAAACAATTGCAAAGCTCGTTTTAAAAAGCGCACGGCCCATCTGGTGTGATTGGGCGATACGCAATGTAACTAACCAGCAAACTTATTGAAAAGCGATGGGTGTGCATTACTAGACGTGGGGAGGGAATGCGAGTCTGTCTGCAGCAAGCCTAATAAATTTGACTCAGAAACATACTGACTATTCTGTGTCTTATGATCACTTATAATTTAGCGCCAGCGTTATGTTGTAACTGCTGGACAATTTTTTAAAAAAATGTATGTCGTGTAAATGTACGCGTATTTAAACCAATAAAATATAGTTTCCCTTAATTTTTTTCACAATGTTCTTGATTTCCCTAACGAGATTCGAGAGGATTAGTCGCTCCCCACGACTCGAAAGGGGAAAGTTATGACAGTTTTTAACATGCGAATTTGAATCGGCATCGAATTCATCACTTGGGCGGCAATACACACACAGATATATATATATATATATATATATATATATATATATATATAACACCACTTGCCTTAATAAAATGAGTTTCCAATACGGCCGTTCATTATTTAGGTTGGACAGGCCTGCTTTACGCTATCGCGACCTCAGCGCACGGATAGAAAATATAGCAAGAGTTGATACAATATAACACATCGATCAATAACTCCCGAAACTAACCCAGAGATGGCGCTCGTAGTAAACCAGGTCTTTCTAGAGTACTAACCTTTGCTTGAAACGTGTCAAAATTTTAAGTCGATCGGACCAGGAAAAAGGTTTTTTGAAGTGAAGTGAAAAAGGTTTTTTCCAAGTGGGTGCCGCGATTGCTTTCGATGGAGCAACGAGTCGATGATTCAGAAAGCTGTTTATCGCTATTTACTCGCAACAAAAAAGATTTCTTGCGAAAAAAAAAAAAAAAAATTGGGGGGGGGGGAAGATTTGGAAAAGCGTTGGAACGATTGTATCACCCTAAAAGGTGATTAACAAAAGGTGTTATGTTGATGAATAAAAAAAATTTTTGCAAAAAAAATGTTGTTTTCAATGTTAGTCTCGGGAGTTATTGATCGATGTGTTATATAAGTTGCCTATTAAAATGTTTTTGTTTTGATGCATGCGCTCTAAATTTACTCCAGTACCGTTCTGAAAAGCTTAATATGGCTAAGTTATCCCTTACTAGTAATAGTATTTAATTGAAAATCATATATTAAATTGAAAATCTACCGTGTATATTTACAAACACCAACAAACATCTAACAAATTGACAATACTTTTTTTAAATGCACTGTTAAATAATAACGGGAGAAATGCTTAGAGATATATTAGAAGTGTTCCTTTTGTCGATTCGAATATGATTGAAATATGTTGAATATCGATTTCCTGTTTCTGAACACTGTTATTATTTCTTAATTATTTTTTTATGCTGAATAATTTCTGTCAGGCATTTATTTTCTGAAAAAAAAATTATATTTGAGGGAAAACTGTAATTTTCTTGTTTCTACTTCTTTGTTAAAAATGTATCGTATTGCAATTACACTATGAAAAGTGAAATATAAATCGTTCCATGCATATTTGTGTTTTTGATATACATATAAATGGTTTCAAGAGTCAATTGTTAGGAACAGGTCAGCTGTGAGAGTAAATTTCAGAATTCGATATTTATAAGAAAAAGTTTATAATCAACATCTTCAACATATTTGAATTTCCGTAAAATACGCATTTCAGGGGGGGGGACTTCATTTTCGAACAAATAGTAATTTAAATTTCTAATTTTTTCTCTCTAAATAATTCAATATTTTAAACATCTGCTAATTCCACTGATTTTAGTATTTCAAACGATATTTTCTCAGTTTCTTGCAAATGCTTCTCGTAACTCTATGAATGGGTGGGTTCTTCTTAACGCTATTTATAATTATAAGAATTCTTTTTCTTAGATGCTCCGAAAAACAGTAAAAACAGAAAATAATTTGGCAAAGATTTAATACAATTAACGAATAGAAAGGGTATAAATATTTGTTCCATGCACAACATTATCAAATATAATATACAAATAAATTTGATTAAAATTTCAAAACTTTACATTCATTAATAAAAAAATCTCTTATTATTTAAAATACATGACCAACATCTAAAATAAAAGCTGTTTTAAAATAATCTAGCTAGATCTGTAAAATATTTTACGTATATTTAAAAAGGTCTCATAGTACAAATAAGGTAATACATTTTTCATTTTTAGGGTACATTGTATCTTAAAGTTACTTAAAAAAAATTAAGTTTTTCTCATTTTTGCTTCACAGTAAATAATAAAATCTATTCTAATTTTCTATTTGTTTTCAAGATTGTTATTTATGAAATGTTGAGTAAAAATGAAAAAGCTGGTTATTTCGCTTTAGTTGTTTTATTCCATTTCACAACTTCATTTTCGAGTCAGTGAAAACATACGAATTTTAAAAAAAATTCTCTTCTACATATCTTGTTTACATCTACCGGACCTGAGCTTTCAGCAGTTTTATACCTTTGATTCGTTTTTATATTAGCAAAAAATTTATTCATAAAGTATATTTACGTCTGAAAATAACGCAAATTGTGTTTATATTTTTTCTTTCTGAAAAAGAATCATATTATACATTGAAAATGTATTTTATGGTGCTTTTTTTCAGAGGAATAAAATGAAATACATAAAGTAAAATAGTGCGAGGCATTATTGTGTCCTGCTAATGATGTTTTATACTTTCACTTATTCTTTCATAAGTCGGAAAGTTCCGACTGTTATTATTCTACATTTTTAAAAGCTGTCTATGCAGATGTACTCACAATTTACTAATTGGCATTTTACAAGAACTTTTGAACTTATTTAACTGACAGCCTGCGTGTTTAACTACCTTTATTTATGTCGTAACCATTATTCGACATTTTTCCGATAAATATCTTTAAAACTTCACGATTTCTGAGAAAATACATTATATGACAAATCTATGGAATAAGTTTGTCAGTGACGTAAAAGTCGAAACTTCTCTGGACGTGAAATGTCATTTTATACTTAATTTTGTCTTCTAAAAACTGACAAAGCAAAAGTACGAAGGCATTGTTTAATTGATTTTTGTCAAACATTATTTCGTTTTCCTCTGATATGGTGTCAAAAATGAAAGGAGATATCGTTCATTTTTAAGAGAAATACTTAGGAATAATCGAACTATGTCAAGTTATTATTGATTAAAAATAAATTCGATTTTATTTTTTTGCTGAAAAGAATTTTTTATAAAAACGAACTTTCACTGTGTGTTTAATACATTTTAAACTTTCAAATGAATTAAAAGAATATATACTCTGAAAAAATAACCTAGAAACTTGAAAGATGAAAGAAAACTTTACATAGTATCTCAAAAAAAACATTGTATTTTTTCCAAAAAATTATTTTAATTATTAATTGTCTGTTACTCTCTTAAACTATTCTGCTTTTTTTTTTTGGTAAAGAAGTTATCTAAATTTCGACACCATTAAATTTCAACGATTCTTCATTAAGTTATAAATAATTCATAATAGTGCTTCAGACAGAAAATAAAGAATGCATTATTATCAGTCATTGATAATGTGGAATATTTAAATTTATTGCAAAAACTCTTTAGGTACTACCTTCACAATTTTAGTACTAGAAAGACGAAAAGTATTTTATTTAATTATGAGAATTATGAAGTGCAACATTGTGTGTGATAATCATGTATACAGTGACCAAACTCAAAGGAATTATTTTTTTTATTTATTTATAGACTATTGTATGGATTAACGGGATATGAAGCAACAAAAAGGATATTATTATCTTTGAAATATTCTTTTAATTTAGACAATATCAAAAGACTTCATTCCTGCAAGGAAACTCTGAACAATTGTTTATTAGCTACTGCACAATCCAAAAACATCTCAAGATCTGACGCCAAAAGACACAGAAGAGTATTTCTAGACTCTCACAAACCCCCTTAATTGTTTACCTTAAAATCTACCTAAATAACACATCGATCAATAACTCCCGAGTCTAACATTGAAAACAACATTTTTTTTGCAAAATTTTTTTTATTCATCAACATAACACCTTTTGTTAATCACCTTTTAGGGTGATACAATCGTTCCAACGCTTTTCCAATTTTTTTTTTTTTTTTCCTAAAAAATTTTTTTTTTTTTCTTTTCTTTTCTTTTTTTTTTCGCAAGAAATCTTTTTTGTTGCGAGTAAATAGCGATAAACAGCTTTCTGAATCATCGACTCGTTGCTGTTTTTGTTCCATCGAAAGCAATCGCGGCACCCACTTGGAAAAATCCTTTTTCACTTCACTTCAAAAAACCTTTTTCCTGGTCCGATCGACTTAAAATTTTGACACGTTTCAAGCAAAGGTTAGTACTCTAGAAAGACCTGGTTACTGGTTTACTACGAGCGCCATCTCTGGGTTAGTCTCGAGAGTTATTGATCGATGTGTTATCACCGTCATCATGGCCACCAGGTTACCGCGGCCACTATTTTATTTAAAAAAATATTTCTAATAACGCTTCATAATGTGAAATTTATCTCTCCATTCGATAAACAAGAAGTCTCTCAAACGCAAGTACGAAACAAGTTTTAGCATTTGATACATATTTGTAAATGTGTTAATACTAATAATTTATTAAGAATTAAACAAATTTTAAAATAACCGCAACATTTAAAATTAAACTATTTGTGTTGCAGATCAATTTCATGTTTTTCGCTAATTTAAAAGTAAATATTTTATTTTTTAATTATAAAACATCAAGAGATGTTTAAATCAGCATAAAGTTGCAGTTTTTTGCTACGTTTGTATTAAATTTAATTTTAACAAAAATGAGTTAAAACTGTCGGTCAAATTAAAATGATCAGTAACATTTTCTAATTTATAAATAATTATAATTACACGTTTATTTTTACATTTAAGGAAACAATTTGGGGAATGTAAATTCAAAGCCTTGAAAATTATTGAATAATTTTGACTTTGTACAATTTTTTTTATTTAAAATGTTAAATTATTAAATTTTTTTTTGTTAAAATGTTAAGTAAAAATATCTAAATATACATCTACTAATTATAATCTCTTTTAGTACAAGCAGAACGAATATAAAAATGTTTCGTAAGACATTAAACCAGTAAAAAATAAAAACGAATAATTCTCAAAGACTACATAATTTGCATTCTAATCTAAGTATATTTTTCACAACATTTATTTTTTCAATCGATATTAAAAACAATAATTAAAGATAATTGTTGATACATACTAAAATGAGTTTTTAAAGTAATTAATTAACGGAATTATATTTGTTAAAAGAGTAATTTCTTTTTCTACCTTTAACATTTTTAATGACTTTTTTAAATGCATCTTGAAATAATATCTTCTTTCGGAAAAACAAATTAATTAATCTCTATTGCTCGAATTACTTAGTTGGTTAGTTAGAATGCAAATAAATAACATTATATATATATTTAAATAGACGTAAAAAATTCTGAGCAAGCCAAAGCAAATATCCTCCTTAATTAATTTCATTCTAAAACCTTTTCCCTAAGTGATAAACGAAATAAAAAAAAAAGAACTTTGGATATTTAACTGATTTGCGGGTTTCCGAGGTATTGGAATTTATATAAAGTACAAAGAATAAAATGTCTTTGAAACACGTTTAGAGTTTTTTTAATTAAATAAATAGCTCCAGAAAAATTTCCTTATTATCGAATACGGAAGTCCGTAAAATAAAGTAAGAAGAGAAATAGTAATAGGTTGCATAACTCAATTTATTTCTTAATAGAAGTTTTATCTCCTATAAAAAAAATTTGATATGTTGTATTGTTATAGTAAAATAGTTCCCACATTTTACTGCTGTAATAATTTATTTTCCCATGTTATTCTCGAAAAAATATTTTCTTTTGTTTGAAATTCTTAATAATACTTAATGTTACTTTTTATATTAGTCTTATTTTTATAATAAACTTATTTTTCCGGAAATACTGACTTTTCTCTGGAGCGTCTTTTTTCTCGTAAATGGCTTGAAATATAAACATATATGAGCTGGTAACAAAATTATTTTCATAGCTTTAAAATATTATTGTTTATTCGGTATTTTTTTCAATAACAAGTATGTGGAAGATTAAAGTTAGCAGATGAAAAAAATGATTACATGGTAAAGTTTATTACAAAGTATATCGATTTCAACATATTCAAGTTTAGACTATAAAATTTTAAGACAGTTATAAAATGGAGGAGTATTAAAGGAGTTGTATGAGAAGAAACATAAATGATCTTCAGAAAATGGATTCTCAACCAAGGTTGTCTACCTCGTAATCTGATCAATGTGAAGAAAAAAAAAATACTAGATTTGTCAATTCCATCTTCATGGTTAGTGATTGGTAGAGAAATGCAGAATATTTCATAGCTATATTTCTGTAAAACAAAAGGAGTAATGGTACCCATTAAGATTAATAAGAATTTATGAAATACGAGGCATGTTCCGATCGAAAGTTACGTCATTTTTCTGAAAGAAGCACATGGTATACTAGATGAAATCAACAACCACCTAATCCACACTTGGTGCTGGCTCAACGACAGTAGTAGTCGGGTCAGTGGAGAAGAATGACTGTTGCGAAGAACGACGAAGAAAATAGTTTAGCAGCAGACCAGAGTGCCCGAGAAGTGACGGATAACGTGGTCGTCTTTAGAAGTACATGTTGTTATCCTGTATGAATGGATACGTGTGACAAGTCATTCATCAACCCTTGCAGACCATGTTTGGTGAACAGATCACTTCTTGCTGGTGTTGCATGTTAAGTGAAGGAAGGGAGAATGTTGAGGATGAAATTGGGCACATCCACGAATGAAAACAACACTGTTAGAGTACAGGACATGGTGTTAGCGGATAGGCTCATAACGGTGCCAAACGTGGCGTCTATACTGTACTTCAGTCGTACTCAGGTTCATTCAAAACAATATTGAAGTGATGCAGGCTGTGCCACAATTTCTTGCAACGCAGTACACTGAGTATTACCAGAGCGGTTTCTTCAAACTGAATACACGGTGCGACAAATGTTTTAATGTCAATTGCGACTTTGTCGAAAAATAATGCAAGGTATAAAGTTCCAGACGACATTATTTATTTTTTTATACTATTAATTACCGTGAGAAGAAAATGACGAAACTTACTTTCGGAACATTCCTCGTATTATGTTGTAAAATCCTTTTCGGATCAAAGAAAACCTTGATGTGGATATTCAAAGTAGTTTTCGAATGTAGAATTGAGCTGTTCACAAATTTGAGGAAAAAACTGTCGTATTCTTGCTTAGACTCCTAATGTAGAATTTGTATTGCTCGTTGCGATAACTGTTTTCAATGTCAAATCTTTGTTTATATCCACAGGTTGTCGTACACTAATATTTGCTTGTACACTGAAACAATTTGCTAAGTATGATTTCGTTAAATATAATTTTTCCCATTGTTAAATACTAGGCTTGAAAATTTAATCGTATGTTTTTCTTTCTTTCTCTCTCTGAGGCCATGCTACCACGACAACCGACTAGTTATAGTCGTGAGCATTTAGCTGGCGTTGTTGCCGTCGAGTCGTGGGCTCAAGTCCTGATTCTACTAAAGACCCGTCGAGTAGAAGAAATGATACATGTCTATTTTAAATCAATGTCCTCCATTTGAAAACCATTAGGCTTAAATTATCATTAATACTAAGTACAGCCTAGCTTTTTATAATTCGAGATTTTGGAAAAAGTAATTCAATTATTGAAATGAATTATGTAACTGAATGATAGATGAAAACCGTTTCGAAGTACTATTAATTATTAGGAAGATAACAAAATTATAGCAATAAACATTTGATATGTTGAGTATGAGTTAATATTACAAGAGAATATTACTAATTTCAACATTTCTTAAATCTGTAAATACATGAACAGCTGAAAAGAAACATTAAGAATCTTCTTCACAGAAATCTTCTAAAACAGACGGAATTTCAAAGATAAGAAATGTTTCGTAGATAAAAAAATTAAATACAAATGATTCATTTTCATATAAATGATAAATGGATAATAATTAGTTTTCTTGTAATAAAATTAGCTATAATCACGTAGCATTATCTTAGCAAGTATCTAATTAACAGAAAAAGCAGCATAGTTAAACAATATTAAACTCTTTTCTTTTTGTTTCAATTTTGTATTTTTGTAATTTATTACGCTGAAGTAATAAATTGAATTATGATATTTTGCAGGAAGCAAATCTGTGGATTGCTTTTTCTTATCAAATGTATATAACACTTTTATAAATTTTTGAATATAACGTCATAGAATCTTACATTTTTATCTGAACTCAAAAGTGTAAGAAGTTTATATATGATCTCAGAGATTCTGCACATAATAGAATAGTCATAGAATTCGCAATTAAATTAAAGGACTTTGGGACTCAATCTAAAATGTTTTCAGTTACGTGAGTGCAAAAAGACATCACATCTCAGTTTCTTGTATTCAAAATTTAGTAAGAGCAGATATAAATCTAAAATGTATTTGTAATCCCTCCCAGTTTATCATTTTAGCTGTCTGTATTGTTAAAATTAAAAGTCACCGATTAAGGCAATAAGATCACAATTTAAAAAAGAGGAGTTGGAAAAGAACTAAATCATTTTATTAACTTTAAATTTATTAACTTTAACTGATGCTTTATCTCTATTTTTATTATGTCTCAACGCTCCTGAATCCTAGTTTATAATTAGTTCTTTCATATTAACTCACCAAATCCGAGTGAAATACTCCTTAAAGGTTGCAGGATATGAAGAGAAATAATGAAAATACTGAATTTAAGACTCCTTGTTTTTGAGATATTTACGTTTTAATATAAATACAACTTAGAATTTTTGAGTGCATATTAATGATATTTGAATCAATATACAAGACTATGAAAATATACAATATATTTGTCAATTATTTTTATCTTAGTTAAATATGAACATATTTGAGACACATTTACATTTAATAAAAGTATTTTTTTTTCTTAAATATATAAAATATTTCACTCTCACACTATAAAATAACGCAGAAAAAGATAGTAAACCAATTGATAAGACGATATCACTGACAGTTTTGCTTGCAAAAATTCAGAATTTGGTAATTTTGGTAATTTTAATTTTTCGAACATTATATATATATATATATATTGTTACGAAAAATATTCCTTTTCTTCTTCTCTGGGCGTTTGGGTGTGCGGGGTGAAATTCAACTCTAACTCTGAGGATAACGACAAATGATGGTTTATTCATAAATCTTCAGGACCACACACAGGTAGAACATTTTGGTCAACAACAGGTGCACGGCACTTGCACAATTCAATGACAAAGATACAGGAACAAAACACGTATTAAGCACAGTCACAAATATTTCAGCAACGCTTAGCTCACCAGCTTATTACTCTTCACTGCTGTTGGCCTTCCCAAATATTCCCAGCAGATACATGTTGCTGTTTTGCAAATTCACCCGGTATGCTCCACTTCAAGTGCCGACAGCGTTCAGTTAGTCCCCCGATCGATCTCCTGAAAAGAGTCTCCAAAGACAAACTCTCCGAAACAATTCCTCTACATTCAAGCCGAATGTCCTGCAAATTCACTCGGCCACGATTCCCCGATCGGTCTACAAAGCAGACTCCACATACAACTGATTCCGTACCAGACCAATTTCCTCCTCAGACTAACTACTCTGACTCTAGCTTTCGGCGTATTTATATCTTTCCGGAGAAGCGTGACGTCACATAGGATTTTTTACCCGTTCGATTTTTCGTTTAGCTTCCAGCGGCTTCGAGTACTTTCCATTTGATGCCAAAGCTGCCTAATACGTCACCAAGGTGAAGGGATCATTGTTTAAACTCTCTTTTATAAATTGGTGACATCTCTGTAAATCCATCTTTTACTTGACAGAGAAGCATTTGGATCCATATAGAATTGTAGTTTTTTTAATGGTAGCTAAGTACATGTATGCCTCAAAAACTATGTCCATATTCAACTAAGAAGGAAACCCCGTTTTAAATGAAAAATTGCTTTTATAATTGCATGGAATGATTAAAATATCATTATTAGCCCCACAAAAAGAATTAAGTTCTATTAAAAAATTCAAAAGCTATATAACACGAAAATAAGGATTCTTAAAAAGAGTGATTTATTATTCTTCGCATTTTCTGTTACATGAGGTCGGACGTTCTTTATAGCTTACTTTAATCACGATTCACTTCCAATCACTTTTATTCACAGATTATCAGTTACCACAATTCCCTCCAATTCTAACATACAATTTTCTACCTGTTTATTTTCTTGATCTATCCTCTCGTTCCTTTCAATTCTATTTCGCTTATACATATCTATAATCAATTCAATTCATTACATTTCTTACCTTCATCTGACATTTTTAGACCACGTTTCATTTAGTTGGAAAAAGTTGGAATTCTTATGCGATACGAATAACAAAAATAGTTTCCCTGATTATTGAAGAGAAAAGCGTGAAAAGTCCAGCATCACATATAAACAAGTGTAAGAATTTCTCCTTAATCATTATTCACAATTACTGAGCATTGGGAATACGAAGAACTCTTGCGATCGAGAATATAGCGTGAATAGACAAAAAAAAAAAAAGTTTAAGACACATTGTTCTACTATTTTCCAACACATAATTAAATCATCGTGACAGAAGAGCCATTTCTGGTTGTTGTCTGTAATTAACATGTCAAAACGTATAGGGTATGATAAATATGGTAACAAGTAAATTACAAGGGGATGCATCAGCACAAGAGTTATTTTCAAAATGTAAAAAAAAGAGAAAATAGAAATATTATGCAAATACTTTGATGATAATATAGAAAAGTTCCCTTTCTTTTTATGAGCTCCAATTTCTGTAATATTACCAAAAGTAATTAATTGAGTTTCTTTAACAAAAGTTGGTAAGAAATATTACTGTAGACAATTTATAATGTGAAAAAAATTCAAATGGAAGCCTAATTGGACAATATTTGTTCTTGTATGAGTTGAGCAGAAATAACTATTTATTTATAAAAAAAAAATGCATACATCATTTTACGTGACCTGCATATTCATGCTAGTGGAAGAGAAATAATATGCGCATAATGACTGCTGTTTGTATTCTATTAAATTGACTGAAGAAAAAGACGTAGGAAATATCGAAAATAAAAAGTTTAGATGAGAGAAACTGTACAGACATAATTTAATCTAACATAACCATATGATTGTTTATTAACGTCCTACTGAGAAGCAACGGGAGGGCCATTGCGTAATTTTGATCCTCGGTCAAGTGACTTTGACATCTGAGCTGGCATTTCCCTCTCCAAACTTCCACACCACACCATGGGAGGATTTGGGAGCCTCGACCAGATTTAACGTGCATCAATCCCGCTCCATGGCAGATTTTTAATTACACCACGGCTCGATGGAAACAACACTGACCATGTGTCCACTATGCTACCACGGCATAACCTTTATCATACTACATTAATAAAGAGATATTCAAATGGCTTCTTTAAAATTATAATTAAAACAAAAACAATTTTTTTATTCAATTTCTGAACCCACATATAGTTAGTTCTATTACTGCTATAATTTCTTGCAGTTCTTATGAAAATCATTTCCGTCCTTTTCTTAGGGAAATTAAGCAATGGCTTAAAAATGACGTACTCTCAAAGTTTTCCTTTGATCTCTTTCGCTCGTGAATAAAAAAAAATTCTTTTACACTCATTTTTCATCGCGTATATGACATATGGAGATTTGCTAGATGTCAGTTTTCAAATGGTTGGCTCACATAAATCACGGGGAAGAGCTTTTATAGCGCATATTTTCTCCTATTTCTTATTACTAAATTGTTAAATTTCAGTTTTTGAATATCTGATAATATCTGTCATTGAAAATCTATGAATTATTACTAATCGTTTTGCGAACATTTCTTTACGGCTTTGCCTAGAAATGATGATAAATTGTCCATGCTAATCAAAATTAGATGCTCAATTGTTGTGCCGTGCAAAATTCAATTACTTGCCTTGCTGGTCCACGCATCTCTTGAATGATAAATTATTTAGTTCTAAAGAATCGGCTTACAAATTATTTAAATGGTATTGATTATAAGGAAATATTTATTGATTTAAAACATTTCTTTATCAGAGGTTTCTATTTATGTACATAAATGTATACATTTCAACTCTTTAAACGTTATTATTTTTGACATCAAAATATTCTGCAGAATGTGAATGAATTGGAATGTCATAAAAATATTCTTCCCATTTCAGAGTAGCTGGAATGTATCCTTTCTTGTGCTAATTATATGTTGGGGAAACACAAATATAATTTTAGATTCTTTAGCTACATATTTTGGGACGGCAATTTAGTTAATATAGCTACAAGCAAAGTTATTTCATGAATAACATTTCATAAAATGAAATATAAATGTGATGAATTACACAATGCTGGAAATTATTATTAATTTGATGTTTTATGTGAAAACCCTAACGACCATGAAAATATACTTCAAAATGGGTATTTTTTTTAAAAAAATACTCTTTCAATTCATTAAAATGCTTCACAAATATATTACAGTATAAATTATTCAATTCTCCTTAAAAAAAGAATTTAAGTTGATATGCGAATTCACAATTTTTTTCCTATTGTTGTAGTTTTTGTTTGTTTTAGAGTTCTATCAAACGATTGGATTGCATTTATGTTTATAAAATTTTCACCGCGTTTGAAATAATTTTTATGATGAAGCAATTTTTATAATACAACACTTTATATTTCATACTTAACTCAAAGGAACCCAGTGATTTTTTATTTACATGATACTCATTAAAATTCTTAGGTCCAAATATCATTAAAATCTAAAAATTCATTTATATTTTTTATGTTTACACAATCGTACCTTCTTATTTTTGCAAGAATAATCACAAACAATTTTATGATTATGATAGTAACCTTGATTGTGAAAAAAAGGAAAAACTATTCAGATTAATCACTTAAAAACATATATTTGTATTTACTAATAAAACATTTATATTTACCTTAACTGAAACCCATATTTGGCATTATTTGTGATTAACGCTTAGCATCATTCCAAAGGGCTGTTTGATATTTGTGGGCAAAAATTTAAGGGGTTATAGAAAACACCTAAATTAGGGATTTTCAACATACAATGCACAAGCAAAGAGTAAGTGGTGAACTGCTACACTGCACTGTAATCTAAAGCAGACAGCACGAGTTTTCTTACACATCGTTATTTCTACCATGGATTGAAGGAGACAAGGGGTCATTTAGTAATCAGGAAAAAGTCATACCTAAGAAGATCTGAAGCCTACCTTGGTTTCACAACTCGTATAGATTGTTTCGAAAATCATGGGCAAAAATGTAAGGTGTAATTGAAAACGTTTGAAAAAGAAATTTTCACCCTATAATTCATAGACCGAGAACAAGTGGCAAACCGTTAGATGGCGCTGTAATGGAAGGCATAAAGCGCAAGTTTCGTTACACATCGTCATTTCTACCAAGGATTTCAGAAGGCACGCATACTGAAGTGTTTCACCTCTTGCTTATTTTATTGAAATCGAAATGGAAACTAGAAAAGCAATCTCAGAGTGTAAAAAAGTATCGTATTTTAGCACATTGTCAGTGAAAAAAAAAGTCTAAATAATATACGAAGTTAAAGTGTAAGGCTTTGCTCTTATTATATAACTCTTCAAACATCGTAAATGTAATCGTAATTAAACATTCAGTGAAGTCACAATTTCATTTGAATAGAGGTCAGAAAGTAGAGTTACTATTTATTTGATTTTCCTCACAGGTCTTACGAAATCAGTCTCTAACAACTCTCATCGCTTTAGAATTCCAGCTTAGTATTAAACAATAAAGTCCCGGCTTACCAAATCACTCGCATTGAGAGAGTCACTTCTCGAATGCTGTAGGTTCGACTCCTTTTACGACAACCTCTAACCAGGAGTGGCTTCTAATTACATTTAATCGACGATGATCAACTACAGCAGTGCATTTCTTCTAATATCTACCGGCTTATTGTTATCATCTATCCTCTTTCACTTTCAGTTCTATTTCATTTATATGTTACTGTCCTTCATTACACTAACTATCCTCATTTAATTTACTTAGATCACAATTCATTTTATTGGAAAGGATTTGGATATTTATTCATAAAATCAGAAAGTAACCCCAGTTGTTTGTTAAAGAAATGTTTGCGAGTAGTCCGGTGTTACAAGACTTCGTAAGACACTAATAATACATATATATGGGGGTATCGTAAAATTTTAAATATAATTCAGCAATAAACGAGATATCTAGGTAAAACGTCTTCTGAGTATTAAATGATCTTAAGTGCACATTGTTATAAATTAAATGTATCAAAGTTGTTTTGTTTTGGTCTGAGGAATCTGTAAATTTAAGTTATTTGGGGTATGGTCAAGCTTTAATTATGTCTAAAAATTGTAGAATAAGAAATTTAATTTTTGTTTATAAAATTTAAGATTTATCTGCATGGTCACCGGTAGAGTTAAACATTTCCTAGAGCGTTTCTTATATTTTTAAAGTCGTCATTGTAAAACTCAGTAGATTGAATTCTATCTTTCCATATTGCGGGTACCTTTGATCTACGGCATCCTGAAAGCAAACAAATCAACAATCATTGCTGTAATTTACAAAAATATGTATACAAGTATCAATTAATATGCTGAATAAATTTCATCCAGATATCAAGGATATATATAATTCTTAGTTATGATTTATGTTTTACGAATATCCCTTCGTAGCTTGAAAAAGCTTAGCAAAACATTTCAAATAAAAATAATTTATGAAACGTGCAGTTATTCAGCAGTAGTCTATTATACTTTTCATTTCTCTATTCTAAATATATTTGCTCATTATTTTAAAGTACACATATTCTTTTTCTTGTACGTTCATCACTCATATTCCACTCAAATATCTACCTCTAAGCTATAAAGAAATAAAATCCCCATCGCTCCTGTCTGCATCTTAGTCTCCATTGAATATCCTCGCTACATTTTCCAGCGGGTGATTCCCAATCGATTTCATCTTATATCGATAGATCATCGTTTCAGTTATTTGTTTCAGTGGCCTTCATAGTGTACTTCTCTGGGAGTTATATCTTTAAGAGGAAATCTATCCTATCAGCCTTTCTAGGCAACTTTTATTCCTTAATGGTATGGCATCACTAAACTTTTGCCTCCTGATATTTTAGTCAGTTTATTTTATGTTTCTGTGATATATAAGTATCGGGAAAAAAGCCAAAGCTTTCGGTATAACATTGATATTTCAGGGGGAAAAAGTATTGTGACATTTTACTGAGAGACTTTTGACGCTTCTGTTACATGAAATGTCTTTACTATTGCGAGGATCGTTCAATAAATCCTTAGAAAAAGATAAAAAAAAAACAATATTAGGCAAAAGTTTTCTTATTTTTCAACATAATCTCTTTTTTGCTCCATACGCTTTCCCAAGCAGTTCTTCAACTTTTTCAAATTATCTAAAGGTAAGAGTTCGGAAAACTTTTAAAATTGGCCTGTATTTGGGGATGACATATTTGTTCGACACGAACCGTTACGGTTGAATACAGTTACTTTCTGATGGAGGGGGCTTTCTGATTTAATTATAACAATGACATTTTTGTATTTTTCTGGAGTGCTTCAATACGTTCAGGAAATCTTAGTTGAAATAATTATAATGAAATTCAAATTATATTTTAAAATGTACTTCACATTATGGGGGAGTTCGATTTTTAAGTTTAATTTTAAGGAAATAAAGCCCATTTTTTCATGTTTACGTAATTTTTATTAAAAATAATGCATTTCGGCATGTTCATTTATAATAAACAATTCCATTCTCTTTCTTATTATATATAAAATATTTGCTAGAAATGCGTCAGTTTAAACATGCTCTGATTATCAAATTTTAATTTTTTTTACAAGTGGGAATTAAATTCCGAACACATGGCTAAATAATTTCAATGGTTAAAATTTGGAAGAAAGACTTTGATATTTGTCTTAATTTATAAAAGGTTTTCAAAAAGTATCTTTTTAAATTTTTCTTAAAGGATAATTGTTAATTTAATTGTAAGGCTCTTTTTCATTGAACAAAGTCAACCAATTCGGATTCAGGTGAAACTTAAATTGCTTGATTTTGTTGCCTATAACTCAATTGAAACCTTATTCGTTAGCTTATTTAATTAATTTTTTGGTGCGCAAATGTAAGTGATAGAGCCTTTTGGCTTCTTGGTAGGTATAAACATACACGATGAAGTTGTGCAGAGCATTTATTGTTGTTAATGAAATTTGTTTTCTTTTAATTAAAATATTTCAAATCAGAAATCAAATCTAAGAAAATATATTGGTGGGTATTTTGGAACTTAATTTTGATTTGCTGTATTTCTAATAAGTACTGGAATTTTTAACTTTCAAAGCTAAATTAATTAATAATTCTATTAAATTGCTCCTCATTTTAGAATCAAAGTCTTGGGAATTCTTATTCACTCTATTAGATTGTGAGTATATTTTCTACAAAAACAATTGAATCTTGCTGAAGAGCTACCAAGATCAATATTTCAGGTTATGATTGCACCTTGTACAGCAAGACAGGTGCAAGTTATGTAACATTTATGTCAGTATTTAAGTTCAAAACGTCACCAAAAAGTAAGTTTCGTCTTCTCGCTCTTTCTGTCAGAGTTTTGAGAAGCTAAAATTAACAACTTGAGAGATTGGTTATCGATTGAAAAGCAATATTTGTCGCCGTTTCCATCGTTACAAGGATGTAGCATTTGACCTTTACTTATTTTTCAAAATACTTGTAATATCACTATAGATTAAATTTATATTCAATACCTATAATGAGAAGATTATAACCCACTTGGATTTATAGATATCTTAAAGAGCACTAAAAAGCAAATATGTCTGAGATACATATTTTCGATTTAAGCGTAGAAAAAAATCATAATTTGTATTTATATTTCATATTTTCCATTTCATTCAATGATTGTTTTCTTTCATTTTTCTTAGATGACTATAAAGATATAGTTTTCAATTGCTCATTAATCCTTTATTTTATTCAAAAAAATGTATAAAAAATGAATATGAAACCGCTATTTATAACATTATCGAATATATGTGTTATTGAATAAAACCATCCAAATTTCTCAAAAAATGCTTATTATTAGAGTTAGAAACCCACTTAGTGGAGTTTAAGTTAATAAATTTTTTGTAATGAATGTCTTCCAGTCTCTAAGGAAATATCACAGCCTTATATTTATATCGAAATAACATTAAAAATCACAAGAAACATTGAGAATATCTATGAATTTTTAATTTCTACATTATTCTAAATGTTTAACTTAAATTCCCACAAATATCTATAAAAATTAAAATGCCGAAAAAACATACGTTTATTTTAACATGAATGAAACTGTCCTATGTCATTTGCTCTTCCTTTTTAAAAATATATAATAATAAACTTGATATTACTTATAAATAAAACACAAGAATAAAATGGTTTTTTTTAATTCTCAAGCAAGTATGAATCTTATGATCATTTCAATTTGTCGGTCTCTTTCCCGTTTCCTCTCCATTTTTTGGTGGCTAAGGAATACTGGTGTTATGGCCAGCATTATTTCGTTGAGTCGTGGGTCTGAGTCCTGATGTCATTAAAACTCCAACGTATAAAAAGGTTGAGGCACGTTAAATCCGTAGAGGCTCCAAGTCCTCCCATTGGCATGGTGTGTAAGTTTGGAGATGGAGTTTACAGCTGAGGTATCGTCTTCTCTTGACCCTTCTTCAAAATTATTATGTCGCCAATAGATCTGGTGTTGCTTCTAAGTCCGACGTTTATAAACAATCAATCTATTCTGTAAGATAAAAACAATTTTAATTAAAAATATTATTCAATTTAAATATCGATAGTTCTTACATAAGAAAAGAAAATTTTGGTTTTCTCCATGAAGTCCAACCTACTTTTAAACTATTTGAATCTGCTAATACTGTTAGAGGTTTTAACGCCTATAATTCCACAATTTTTTTACACATTGTAATTGATAATGCAACAAGGCTTCATAAAATTTTTTTGAAAAGTCAGAAATTATGAAGTTTATGTAAATATCTAGAAACAAGTCTTCCGAACTCAAGCTCCTGAAAAATTATTAACTGATAGAAATAATGCCATTAATTTTTTTTCTAGATTTAAAACATTTCTTAGAATCGATATTCATAAACATTTGTTAACATCTGCTCGTCACCCTGAAACTAACGGTAACGTTGAGCGAGTGGATCCTTCTATTGTTACAAGATTTAAATATAAGGTAAATTCATTTTAAATATTCCTAGAATAAAGTTATTAGATCAAGTAAGTTATGGGTATAAAGTCCACATTCAATAACTAGTATACTTTTTGTTTGATTTCTTGTTACATCAATCGCCTATAAGTCAGAATAAATATTTTATACATATTGCTGTCTATAGCACGTAAATTAGCTTTAAAAAAAACAAAAGAATTTCAAAGTAAAAATTAAAGAAATCGATATGTTGCTCATTTTACTGAGAAAATAATCAATTCAGATGATCTTGTCATGTAAGAATTTCACTATCTTAATTCTAGAAAATGTAGTTCTTTTTCTGGCGCCTATGAAATAAATAATCAATGCTAAGTTAGGTTACTTATGAAATAGATAAATCAATTTCTCTGGAAAATACAGACTCCCAAATGGTAAAATATTTAAGCTGCTTTTCCTGATAAATTTAAATTTAGTTAATGAATGAACAACAATAAATAAGCAAATTTTTTTTTTGAAAAAATTAACACCTGTCGTTAAGATTTTTACCCATTTTCAAGAATTCAACAGCCTAAAATTATTTTTCATGGAGGGCTGATGATTACAGGACGTTCTTTGTTGTTGTATAAAGTATAAAAAGTAATGTGAGTTGGTTACAAGGGTTGTTGATACTTTGTCTTAGACTATTGTTATTGTTTTATACATTGTCTCTCTTACAGTAGATGGGTGTGAAAAGACGTAACGCCCCTATCCTCTTTTGTTCCCACTTCTTGACCATTTCTGTTCTATGAGTAAATATCTTCAAAGAGAAACAATGTAATTTGTCACCGATGTCAAACTAATCATGTCACGGACACAAAATCAATTCTATTGTCAACCATTACTTTTCTTGAACATGAAACATCAACTTCTACTGATTTCATATTAAGGTAACAATCCATTTTTAGTTTCTTTTCATAGCACTTTATAACGGTACCATTTGTTAGTGGACAATTTATATCATATCATCAATTTTGTTATTTTGAAAATCTTTAATTAAGCCATGATAATAAGTCATATTCATGTTTAATTTTTGTAACTGATTGCGTTATTGTTACTTCATGTTATTATCATATTATTTAAAGTATTTTCAATATTTAGTGTATTTACATAAAATGATTTTTTTTAATTTTTTTATGCACTGACCAATTTTCAAAGAATCTATTGAAATTTTAAGACCCTTATAACATAGTTTCTATATTTACGGAATCAATAATTACCCTGTCCTAATTATTGAACGAGGTCATGAGGAAAGGGGAAATTATGATGATAAATTAAATATTTATCTTTTTTCTTTTAAATAAAATACTCTTAAAGACAGGCCTTTATAATTAAAACTACTATAACTTCCACATTTAAATATTGTAAATTCCTTTTTAAGAATCGCATATCGTATGATTACAGCAAATTTCAAACTCAGTTTAACCACTGAATTGGCAAGATTTAGGTGACACCTCTTTTCCCTCTTGAATATCAATACATTCGGCTCGATGGAACCACCCCTCTTCTCCACGGTCTCGTGCTTCACAAGACGAGCAAATATCGAGAGATGTAATTTCTTTATGAGTGGACAATAGTTTGTCACCAATAAAATAGTCACCAATGCAACATGACTAAAAAATTAATAAGCAACTGGAAAGGATTTCTGCAAGATAACATCCATCAAATAACTTCGGAGATGATGCTACATCACCCAGGTTTATATATATATATATATATATACACTCATGAACAAACAAAACTAGCGCACCAAGAAGGAGTCATCAAAATGAAACGAAATTTTACATACGTAATAAGTACTTTGATAAAAGTAAATGATTAGAAAATCAAAGAAAAAGGATAATTTATTTCAGAGAAAAAGGCAACAGAATAAAGAATTTAATACCCTGTTGAGCCCCGTGTGATGCGATACGATCGGGCATTGAGGCATACAAGTTCTGTATGATGTCTTGAGACGTTTCGTTCCATATTTGCTGTAACCTTGACTCTAGTTCGTTCAAACTCGTGGGATGCCCCACTCGCAATCCCAAATGATCCCATATATGCTCGATTGGAGACAAATCTGGGGATCGGGCAGGCCAAGGAAGGGTAGTAACAGTGCGGAGACAGTCTTGTGACACCCTTGTCGTGTGAGGCCGAGCATTGTCTTGTTGAAAAATGGATTCTGGGAGCCGTTGCATGAGTGGCAACACATGTGGTTGCAGGATGACATGGAAATACCGCTGGGCTGTCATGGTGCCACGGATCAATACTAAGGGTGACTGTGTATTGCAGACAATGGCACCCATATTATCACAACAGCTGTGGGAGCGGTGTGTCACTGTAAGGCAAAGCTTAAGGATTAAGGCTTTCACCGCGGGGTCTCCACACACGAACACGATTGTCATCAATGCTGAGATTGAATGAGGATTCGTCGCTAAAGATGACCTGTTTCCATTCCGCTGCAGTCCAGTTTCCTCGTGCGCGGCACCACTCCAAACGGAGGCGTCGATGGGTAGGCGTCAAAGGCAGCACATGTAATGGGCACCGCTATCCCAAATGTCTTTCACCCAGGCGCCTTCGTATGGTTCGAGAAGACACAGGGGCCTCTAGTGAAGGTGATACCTATGCCTGGATGGCGGCCGATGAAGCAGTTGTCTGTGTGCTTGTATTTCTTACGATGTGGCGGTCTTCTCGACGACTGGTCTGTCGAGGGCGTCCTGAGCCTGGTCTTCGTGTAAATGACATCTCTCGGATCCACTGGTCCCAACACCTCCTCACAACACAATCAGAGCGACCTAATTGACGAGTTACTCGCCTGGCTGACCACCCAGCTTCCATCATGACGATGATTCTCCCCCTCTCAAACTGCGATCGCTGCTCATATTGTCTCCAAAAAGGCGTAATAGCATGTCTACCTCAATTCTTCCTTTGTAAACGATTCAGCACACTCAAACAAGCTTTCATTTCTGTTTTATACTCCACGGAGAACGACGTTAAACACCCTCTACCGGCTATACGTAATGCGCAATCACGCTGCATTTCTAATCATTTGCATATCTCCCCGACTTGTACCTTCACGCCAAGTTTCGTTACGATCCCGCAATTATTTCTTGGTTCATTAATTTTTTTGTCCATGAGTATATATAATAATAATAATAATAATAACAATTTAACATTAATTAAATAATTTCTCTTAATAATAATTTAACTATTTATTCTATCCCCATTCCCTAGTTCAAAAGTAAAGAGTTTATCCTTATTTCCTGGTCCCTTTCAAAATTATCCTTTTATTTATTAGATCACGTGCTCATAAAATTTGTTAATCCTTTTTTTCCTCGTTAGTAAATTTGTCAAAATAATCCCTTCAGACTCCTTGTCTATTATGATATATTCCCTGAATCCCAATCTTATACTATTTGTTTCCATGACGTTTTTTATAATTTCCCCCATTATATAATGGGATACTCTTAAAATTAGAGCACTCCTTACTGTCTCGCCTTAGCACAGGCACTATCTATGATGAAGACTAACGATGATAGTAAGAAATAGCATCTGCATACCATTATGGGATTGTGTGATGAGTGAACACCAGTCTTCCATCTTGATAGGGACGGTGTTGCGTCTACATATGGGTGCGCGTACCATAGTCACCATGACAAAAGCAATATTCATCATTAAAGGTGACCCGATGTCATTTCATCCAACTCCTTGTTGTTCGTTCGTGGCACCATTTATGTCCCTAGCGGCGTTGCTGTGGTGTCAAGGGCAATCTAATAAATGGTCTACGCAGCAACAAGAAGAACCACACAGCCTCCTTTTAATGCAGTTATTGCATCGCTGTTCACCAGTTCACATCACTGTTCATCCGGAATTTCTGGCAGTTAGTGTATATCTGACAATTCTTCCATCCATCTGACTTGTAGTCCATGCAGCTGTCTCTGATCCTTACTTGTGAGCGACAACTTCCTTGTACTAAATTCCATCATCAGCTGGAAATTGTAACAACTAACGGACTAATACATAGCGCAATCCGACGGAAAGACTCTCCTCCTTCATGCTGTCTTACCATGCGACTCATCTGAAAAGTGCCTAACAGTTCAAATAGACGTGGTTAAAAAATGTATTAAGACATTGCAATATTACATTCAGAAAAAGAAAACTCATTATTAAAGAATAATATATCATTGTTATAACTTAACTATTAAGAACTGTGTGCATTGCAAATATTCAGAAATTCTCTAATATTCAGATATACAAAATAATGCAGAATTTAAAAAAAAATATATTAAATATTAATTCTTCTTTAAAATTTAAAATGTTAAATTCATGAATTTAATGAAATGGCGAACTATACCCATCGAGAGAGAGTTTTATCAAATTAAAAAATAATATTCTACCGACCGTATACTTTTTTAAAAACCTTTTATCAGATTCCAGAAAAACTATTAAACTTAATTTGTTCTTGATAAGAAAACTGATTTTCGTTTATCAGTCATTTTGTATTTTTCCCAAGCAGTTATCTCTTACATTTATAACATATTTAAAAGCTATTTAATGTAAAAAAAATTATATCCCTAAATCTTTAAAAATTCCATGCCCAAGCTCAAATAAATTTAATACGAATGTAGGAAAGGAAATTAAATATTTATAAAGAGAAGCCTTTTAAAATAATTCGACTTGTAAAATGATTCTACATTCTTCATTAAATTACACCATCTACTTTTACCAAAAAGATCTGTACCCAGACAATTTTTACTTATATTTTTTTAGAAATAAGTAAGAAAGTTACAAACACCGTATGCCGCAGACATACAAATAATGCTTAATCTACTCCATTGTTTCGTTTTCAAGTACCAAAGGATAAAAGTTCCCCAAAAAATTCCAGACTAATGAGATTGAATGCTGCTCAAAAGAGTCTTAATACCGAACAATCAAAATGATCCTTTCACACTGACAAGACATTTAAAGCAAAAGACAACATAAAAAAAAAACTTAAGCATAATCGATGAAACTCGTCGCCATTTTCCTTAACTTTTCCGGTCTTCTTTTGTTAGCTGAGCTTTTCTCGAGAGAAGTGGAAATGTCTTTTGATTCTTTTAAATCTGAGAAAGATCAATGAAATATGAAGGAGACTTTACGACTGTCTCTTTTTGAAAGTTTCCATCTAATAGTTCGCCGGAGTCACGATTAGAAATTTTATGACACGTAAGTTTCTTTTTTCTCCCCTCTCTCTTTCTTTCTCTTCGTCTAAAGGTAAGAATTCCTCCTGGAATATAGTGTTTGTGAACAATGGAATAGAACTACCTTCATTTTATTCCAGAGAGGCTCTGATTTTTTTTTTTTCGTATGTTGTATTATTAAAAACGATTTCTTGGGAATTGTTGTCTAGAAAGAAAGTGGGAACTCAGTGAGTTCTAATTTAAAATCCACAAAGAGTGTGGGAATTTTATTGCAAATACGTAAACTATAATATCTTCTAAATTTTCTCTGTCTGAATAAAAATAGTTTAATTTTACAATTATTAAGAAAATTGTGTGGAGTCTTAGGTTTATTTAAGCATTTGAAGATATTTAATTCTCTTTATATAAATTTGTGCATTATCATGCTTATTTAAAAAAATGTTACTTTCGGCCGAATCACTGCAATTTCATTAAGCATATTAAATTACATTTTTGTTTTGTAATTTATATGGAATTTGAAAGAAATTTAAAATACATTTTCTGTTCTTTGTAGAAGCATCTCTATTTCTATATAAAGATCATAATTGTGAGAATACATTTCAATGAAATATTACTTACAAAATGTATTGGTATATGCTTACATTTCAGTTCCAGTTAACTTTATGGCAAATATCTACAATAATAACGCTAGAAGTTAGAATGTCTTAATATCTTGCTCGATGAAACATCTCTTTTTTCTACTTGCTAAAGGAGCAACAGCAAGCGACCGGCCATCTTTTCTTTGAACTCAGTGGTCAAGGGCTCGGTACGGCACTCCTAGATCAATCAACTTTCCTACCCCTTCTACTCACAAATTGTATCAAAAATAATAATAATGCTAATTTTTTTTATTCTAAAACACCTGATTGATATCCGTATTGTCTTAGCCAAATAATGAGATCCTATTTTAAAACGGTTGCTGTTCAAGATATTTTCAGTTCTGAGTTAGTTATAACGTTAAAGTTTAGCGTTAATACAATATTAATCTACAATTCAAGATTGTTTTAATGTATCATTAACATTATACTTAAAATTAAGAGAACATAAGAGTTCTAAGCAAAGGTTTGCAATGAACAGATTTAACCACCCAAGGCGCGCGTTTTTTATAATTATTATTAAATTACGCAATTTAATGTAAGAATTAAACTTAACGATGGAATGTCGAGAAATGGACAATAGTAAACGATCCAAATAAGAATTTAAATGGTTATAAAATCCCAATTCTAAATTCTACATATTCCAAATTTAATTCATGTTTCCTACAATAATAGCTGGTGTTATTTCCTTTATAAGGGAATTTATCATGCTCGACACCAATCACCAGCTCGACTAGATCCAGGAATTGTTATTATATAAAAAACAAGTAAATGCAATTCATTTCTATTCTGCCCACATTAGCATAGGCTACGTTGGTAATAAATGATGATATACTGAAAATAGGAAGGATTTAATTTAATATAAAATTATTTTAAATGAACTATTCATAACAAGAATACAGTTCCCAACTTACACATTTAAATGATATTTTATGCAGGATTTGTGAAAATGTAGAAGTAAATTAACAGATCAATTGAAAAGTCCCCGGCCTGACACATAGATGGCGCTACTAGAATTATATCCATATGTTTTATAGTTACCCCTAACCCTCAAAAGATGCGTGTATAAATTTGGCAGCTGTCGGATGATTATTTTGTGAGCATTTTGAGTGAAGCAACTTTTGTTACTGTGAAAAAAATGGAAAAAAAAGAATTTCGCGTGTTGATAAAATATTGCTTTTTGAAGGAAAAAAATACAGTTGAAGCAAAAGCTTGACTTAATGCCGAGTTTCCGGACACTGCCCAGGAAAATCAACCATCAAGGATTGGTATGCTAAGTTTAGACGTAGTGAAATGAGCACCGAAGACGGTGAACGCAGTGGACGCCCAAAAGAGATTGTTACCGACGAAAACATTAAAACAATCCACAAAATGATTTTGAATGACCGTCAATTGAAATTGAATGAAATAGAAGACACTGTAAAGATATCAACTGAATGTGTACATCATATCATTCATGAATATTTGGATATGAGAAAGCTCTGTGCAAAGTGGGTGCCGCGCGAGCTCACTTTTGACCAAAAACAACGACGAGATGACGATTCGGAGCAGTGTTTGAAGAAGATCAAGCGTAATAAACCCGAATTTTTGCGTCGATATGTGACAATGGACAAATTTGGCTCCATCATTTCACTCCGAAGTCCAATCGACAGTCATCCGAGTGGACTGCACACGATGAACCCGCTCCAAAGCGTGGGAAAACGCAACAGTCGTCTGGCAAGGTTATGGCTTCTGTATTTTGGGAAGCGCATGGAATAATTTTCATTGACTACCTCGAAAAAGGAAGGACCATCAACAGCGACTATTACATAGCGTTATTCGACCGTTTGAAGGACGATATCGCCGAAAAACGGCCGCATTTGAAGAAAAAGAAAGTACTGCTTCACCAAGACAATGCACAGTGTCACAAGTCAGTGAAAACGATGGCAAAAATCCATGAATTGGGCTTCGAATTGCTTCCTCATCCACCGTATTCTCCAGATCTGGCCCCCGGCGAATATTTCCTGTTCTTAGATATCAAAAGAATGCTCGCTGGGAAGAAATTTTCGTCGAATGAAGAGGTGATCGCAGAAACTGAGGCCTATTTTGAAGCAAAGGACAAATCGTACTACAAAAATGGGAAAATGGTATCGAAAAGTTGGAGGGTCGCTATAATCAGTGTATCACCCTTGAAGGGAATTATGTTGAATAAAAAAAAACTAATTTTGCCAAAAAAATGTGTTTTACTATGGTAGGCCGGGGACTTTTCAATTGACCTGTTAAATCTTATAAAACAATCAAACTTTTATTTATAACATTACTAATAAATAAAATGCGTGATATGGCCCTCAAATTAAGCTAAGAAATCCATCTAAAATTTGAATAAAAATGTACAAAATAAATATACTCGCTTAAAATCTAGAAATTAAATTTTATATTTTCATTCGACTTTCATCCAAAAAACGTTACTATCTATTGTATCAATTTACACTCTCCTACAACCATGCAAAATTTTTAAGTTGATGGAACGCGACACCAGTTAATCTTTGTTTCAGTTGAGTAGAGGGATCAGGTCCTGATGGACTAAAAGACCCGTAGTATTGCTGCGATAATGCACATAAATTTGGCGTTGCTGGATTGGCGTGGAAGTTAAGAGAGTGCAGCTTAGATGACGTCCTGTTCGCTTGACCAAGATTCAAAATTACCACGCTAGTAGACCTCGTGTTTTTTCTCAATGTGTTGTCAATGAACAATAAATCAATCGAACAAGTTTGCTTAATATAGGATTATCCGAAATGATTCATCCGATTTCAAAATTCTATTTTTTCGAACTTGACACAGAATGATAAGTAATACAATAATACAAAGGTAGAATATCGAAGAGTTTTTACAAGAATTCGATGAAAAACTTCCTTTAATTTCACGTATATCAATTCTATATGTAAATTTCTGCCAAAGACGTCATAAAGTGCCAGTAGTCATCATTATACGGCAGCAGAAATCCGTTGTTTAAAGTCATATAAATTTGTGGGTAACTGTGGCGAATATAATTTATCTTTTAACCCTTTCGCTACCGGAGGGAGAAAAAAGAAGTACCTCTCTGGGCCCGCGGCTTCTTACCGCGGAGTGTCACGCTGTGCCCAGACGATTTTAGATATTAAGCCTAATTCGTGAAAAAAATTAGTCTAAAATAAGCTATTTATTAAAATATTTTGGAATTTACATATAATATTTAAAATGTATTAAACTTAATATATACAAAAGAAAAAGGCATTTAATCGAAAATTGAATGTTTTATTCATAAAATTACATAAAAAAATCATACTTTTATGAAAATACAAAATATATTTACATATGTTACATAAATTTCATGGTGTAATGATGTAACCTTATATGGAGTATATAGGTATGAAAGATAAATCTTATTTTGCTGTATTATATATTTATAAAAAAAAAATCAAAAAACTGTTAGATTCATTCATTATTTCGAAAATCTCAGTATCAGATAAATACTTTCTTTTCATCATGACTACAAATAAAAACCGATCATGGCTACAAATCATGGCTACAAATAAAAACCGATCCAATGAAACGAACAGATGAGAACATCTGATACCATAAGCCCTAACCCCCATAAAGGGTCATAAATTCTCCTTCGAAATTCTAAGAAGCAAGCAAGAAAGAAAAAAAAAAAAGCAAACCGAAAGCAAGAACACCCTTTAATTCATGTCATTACATTTAAAGATCCACGCCGCAGTACGTACTTTTAAAAATTCTTCCCCCCCCCTCCATG
>BMAW01113658.1:0-10419 GCA_019974015.1 Nephila pilipes
TCAGTCAGCTTTTATTTGTAGCGACAGTCATGACGAAAATAAAGTATTTATCTGATACTGATATTTGCTAAATAATGCATGTATCTGACAGTAATGTTAGCTAAAATAATCCAAATCTGTACATAGACATTAAAGTAAAAAAAAAAGGACTAAGATGTGCCCTTTGCTCAAACTCTTGCGTGAAGCGTCAGAACATGTGTGTAAGACATATGACATTGGACTATGCATTGATTTCTTTTTATAAATATACCATACAGCAAAATAAGATTTATCTTTTATATCTATATATTCCCTGTAATGGTACATCATTATACCATGAAATTTATGTAACAAATGAAAGTATATTTTGTATTTTCGCAAAACATATGATTTTTATGTAATTATTTTATGTATAAGACATTCAATTTTCGATTAAATCTTTTTTTTCTTTTGTATATATTAAGTTTAATACATTTTAAATAAGATATGTAAATACCAAAATATTTTAATAAATAGCTGATTTTAGAGGAATTTTTTCAACAAATTAGGCTTATTATCTAAAATCGTCTGGGCGCAGAGTGACACTCCGCTGTAAGAAGCCGCGGGCCCAGAGAAGCCCTTCTTTTTTCTCCCTCCCGTAGCGAAAGGGTTAAACGACGCTCTTGAAATTGGACCAAATATACTTCCCGATACTATGGCTACGTTACTGAGATTTGGCGTTTCAAAACTAGCAATTATTTGTGACGGAAGCAAAGCATTTCTACAGCTAATAATGAATTAATCTGACGAAGACAGAGAAGCATCACGATTTCTTTGGTACAAGACAACGTATACTCCTGATGGAAAACTCTGAATAGAAGATGAAATTGTAATTTATCAATTCACGCGTATTCCCTTCGGACTCACTTCAAGTCCATTTTTATAATCAGCTTCTCTTGAATTGGCTATAATGTACAAGCAAGCGTACCCTATTGCAACTAAACACATTAAGAATAATACCTATATGGATGTTTACGTCATGGGAACATCTACAGATACTGATGCTACAATTCTATATCAAGAAATGCATCAACTTACACCACGTATTGGCCTACCATTAGCCAAATGGACTACCAATTATAAAATTTTGCAAGAGATTTGGAAACAAGAACACGTTCAGCTTAAAAATATTATGCATCCAGAAATTTGGCCTTCCAATGATTTGTCATCACATACACAGACGTTAGTCGAAGTGGAATTACGAAAAACGGAGTTTCAATTTTTCTACGTTGCAACGTTAGGACCCATTGTAGATATACCTCGTTATATTTCTTACCCAAAACCTTTTCGAGTGGTAGCCTGGATTCTACGTTTTGTACAAAACTGCAAGTCACAGCCACATATTACTCATGAATTGAATTGTAACGAAATAGAAAAGGCCAAGGAATATTGTCTCCAAACTGAGTAGTATCAATGATTCCCCGGCTGAAATAGATGCCCTACAAGATGGACTCCCCTTCCCAACAAAATCAAAAATTTCCTGTTCCAATCCCTTTCTCAACGATTGTTACTTATGCATTGGAGAAAGACTTCAATTTTCTGGCATTCCTTCTGATACTCAATATCCCTTATTATTGGATAGAAACCACCCCTTTGTCCATCTTTTGATTCAGCATACCCACATAAGTCTCTATCAAGCATACCACATACGTATAATCCGCTCCGAGTTACGCTCTACCTTTTGGATACTAAAAGGACGTCAAGCTATAAAGCAAGATCTTCACAAATGCCTACCTTCCTAGCTGTCCAAGGCGAAATGTGGAAAAGGAATTGAATCTGTGAATATATGCTGTATGAAATCAAGATACAGCCTAAATAGCACTATTTACTTGTGCAACAACACGTGCATTACACACTGAACTCGTGTCAGATCTTACCACGGTCAAATTCCTCCTAGCTCTTCAACGATTTGTTGGACACAGAGAACTGCCACACACAATCTATACTGACAATTGTACTACCATTCATGCAACAAATAAGGAACTAATCCTGTTATGGCAAGCTTTGTCATCAGCTAAAATTCAATAATATTATGCCCAAAATGGTATAACTTGGAAATGTATTACCCCACGATTGACTTGGTGGGGTGGTGGGAACGCCTAATATGAATTATCAAACAATGTTTGAGAAAGGTACTCAGACGAGCACTTTTAGACGAGGAAAGTCTGACCATTGTCCTAGTTGGAATAGAAGCCGCTCTCAACAGCCTACCATTAGTCTACGAATAGAGAAAAGACGATAGCTCCACAGCTTTAACACCAGCTCATTTCTTGACAGGACAAAAACTAACGGCCATTCCATCCAGTTTTGATATGAAACAAGGCTTAAGAGAATCTACAAGTTGCAGCAGGACTTACTTGACTGTTTTTGGAAAAAAATGGTCAAAGGAATATTTACTTTAACTGCGATCTTTTCATCAATTTCGTAACCAGGACAGTCTCGTTAAGGTCCGAGTTGGCGATATCGTGCTCTTGCAAAAAGACTTCCACCCACGGCACATGTGGAAGAAGGCCAGAGTGATGGACCTACACCAGGGACATGATAGGAAGATAAGGTCCTGTGAATTGAAGGTTAATGATCGAAAGGTAACCCGCTCGGTATCTCTGGTCATTCCCCTCGAGATTGATCAGGGTGGGGAGGATGTAGGAAACAAGACAATATCAAATATTTTTGTTCGTAACAGCTGTAAATAGTTAGTTATGTGTGAGAAGAAAGAAGTGTTGTGTTGATACTTTCAGTCTAATTTAATACCGACGAGTCCACACAGCTATGCTGTGCGTTCGTCAAATAGGAATCTTATCTCTGAAAAGAAAAATAATTCCGCCATCTGATTTCAGGTAATTGAACCATTTTTATGTCTGTGTGTTTCCATCCAAAGAATTAATAAACTGTTTAAAAATCACATTTTCTATAATAAAATTTGAAGTTTTCCCAAACTTTTGAATATGAAGGTGAATTGAATACAGCATAATGAATAATAAACTAATTAATCTAATTCACATAGTGTGCTTGGTCTAAAATTAAACTACGATCATTTTGGTTTTATTCCCTTTCTCGGTATAACATATTCCCCTTTTTCAAGGACGAAATAAGTAAGTTATTTAATGAATTCTAGTTTGTTTTCATATATTTATTGATTAAAACTGTTTATACATTCTTTAACCCAATATATAACATCTTGAACTCTTCAATATCTGTTTTTATGAAACTGAACTCTTTAAAAAATATTTTTTTTGCTAAAAGATTCTATATCTTTATTAAATGTGAGTGTGTAATCTATAATAAATTAAATGCTCTAAGTAACATAATGTGTTTGGTCACAGTAATTTTTTAATTCTCTATCTAGCTATGTAGTATTTTCATTTTTTCAAAATGAGAAATATGTAATTTATCTCTTGAATTTTAAATTTTCCATTTTGTTTCATACACTTTATTTATTAAAAAATATGTATTATCTTTAACACTTCAATATATGTTATTCTGAAACAAAGTATTCAAACAAATTACTTACTTGAAATCTAATATTTTCTTATACTTTGTATAGAGTCTTACAGATCTAAACATTTGACAAAATATTATTCGATCTTTCGTAATTCTATTTTCTTTTTAGGTGGGTTTTTCAATGCATTTACCGTTCCAAAATACATATCTAGAAAGGCTTCACAAAAAGTTATGTTCGAAAAACAAGAGTTTGCAAGTAGTAATGTTTAAAAGTTTAACAACGAACTCGATTTAACACAGAACTTTCGAACACAAACTCCTTCAAAAATTCACTGAAAGTATTTCGAAAGAGAATTGTTTTCAGAAATTTTGAACATTCTCAAAAGGAGTATTGTGCCTACTTTAGCGTGAGGCGAACAAAGTAAATAAATATCTTACTGAATACCGTGAGAGTATAAAATTTATTCTGTAGACAGAGAAATATCTTGAAGCTTAAAAATACAGTTGCTATCAAAATATCGGAACCATCGCTTTTCAATCAAACCTAGATAAAAGTTTCTTGATTTAAATAATAAACCCATTATTTGAGAATAAGATGACCCAAAGTTGTTTGAAGCCTTTATTATTCAGCTAACAGAACACCAGATTAAATTTTAAAAAAATACATTTTACATATATTTTTGTTCACTTTTTTTTTCTTTATACAAAGAATTTTAAGAAAAACTTACCATAAATATCGATTGTATAAAATGACTATATAGTGAGAAAATAATAAATTTACTTATATCGTACTATTTAAAAACCCTTTTTCATAACTCTTATGTATTAAATGTAATTCAACTAGTTTTATATGGCAACGAACGAAAAATCAATATTTCCAGTCAAATTTCCAACCCAATCTCATTAATAATCTAAATTTAAACAATTTTGAACAATTACTACTTATCAATAATTTATAATTATTTAATTGTTAAAATTTCATAACATAGATACGTTGATTCTCTTTAAGTACAAAAATATTGTTGCAGTTTAGTGCGGTTGTTGTAAAAGGATTCAAATGGTCTGTAATACCAAAATACAATTTATTAAAATTCTATTTGTCCAAAATTGTTACTAATGGTGTAAAATAAATTTACAAAGGTATTAAGCTATACTAGTTGTGATTAGCCATACATAAGATATTTCGATTATTTGCAGTAGTTCAACTAAACCAACATCAGTTCCAAGGTATTTGCAAATACTTACATCAATTTGATAAAATAACTAATGTGATATTATATCTATAGTTAGAATTGACGAATGTAAGTGTGTAAATATACTATTATACTTATTCTATATGACTTTTCCAAACAGCAGAGGTGTCCTCAAACGACCGGATAAAATGAGAAGAAACTCGTCAAAACCAGGGACTGAAAGAATGCAAATTTCATGACCCTGCATCACTTTATTTTATTCGTTTAGTTAGAAGTTATATGTATTAATATTGCCCTTGCATAACTGATCTTAAGTAATAAAATGATGTTATATTAACGAATACTTTTATTTACCCCAAAACAATTTCTAGCTATAGCTGGAATTAAAACAGAAAACCCAAGGTTTCCAAAAGATGCTGAGTTGGAAACGAATGCAACGGACATATGTTTTACCTCCTGAATTTCAACTTTTAACAATTTTTAAGCTCGGTATAGTTACGAAAACAGTTATTATTATTCAATAGCAAATGATTTTATTGAAACAAATATAAAATTAATTACAATTTAACGAAAAACATAAGATTAAAAGACTAAACAATATTTAGAGAAAGTTGTAGATTTAGAATTTCCAACAGGAAGTAAATCTTTATTTATAGTATATTTTTGAGCAAGTACTTTTACATACAAATAAGAAAAGCTGTTTTTTTCTGAATTATATTATTGACTGATTGAGAATAGTTTTCATAGCCTTTTTGAACAAAATTACATCAAACATTCATTGTTTGTGAAAGGAATGGTGAGGTTTATGTTATTTTTACCAAATGATAAATATAGAAATTAGTTTAAAAAGTATAAAATTTGAATAACGATTTTTGAAATGAATTAAATAGTGTAATTCAGTAAAAGGAAAGAAATTCTAACTGCTTAAAAATTTCCAAATTGAAAAGTAATTACATACTAATAAAATTAATAAAATAGTAAAGAGTTACATATTAGATAGAATTGTACATTTAAAAAATTGAAAATAAAACAATCAATAAGTACAAATAAGGTGAAAATTGTAATCGAATGAGAAAAATGTATAGGACATTATGTGGCCACAATAGCTTAGTGATCATGATTGCAAACTCGCAACCGCTGTTTCTTTCGACGTGTCGTAGGTTCGAGTCTGATGTCATTGAAGACTCCCTGGGTAGCAAGGCTGAAACACGTTGCATCTATCAGAGCTCCGAGCCATCCCGTTGGCATGGTGTGGAAGTATGGAGAGGGGTGCCAGTTCAAGTGTCGTCCTCATCACTTGTCCAAGGTTCAAATCTGCCAGGTCTACCTGCGATTGCCTTTATGTTGCTTCTCAGTAGGACGTTAAAAAGCAATCAATCAATTCTAGAACATAGTGAAGCATTAATTCATAAATGAAAAGTAAGTATATAAAAAAGGACAGAATCTTTAATTAGTAAATGTAAAATAATGGATGTACTCGTCAAAAAAAGTTGCAACTTTTCATATTTATTAGTGTAAGCAAATTAACATTTACTACATCAATTAACTACATAGAAGTTTTAGAATTCAACTGTTTGATGGGAAATTTAGAAAAAAAAAATTGTGTCCAGGATTCAAGTATTCAAACTCTCACGAAATAAACTAAGATCGGAACATCTTTTTTTTTTTTAAATATTTCTAAATATTTAATAGAATTCAACTGTTTGTTGGGAAATTTATAAAAAAATTTCGCAATTTAATTTTAATAAAAAATTTAAACATTAATTATAAAAAAAAAAAAAAAAACAGGAATAAGCTATATAAAACTGGGGAATAAATACTATTTCCTACTAAAAGTTAACCGACGAATGAAATTTAAATCTAAGCCTTGACTTGTTAGAAATAAATCCATGACATTTACTTTATAAAATAAAATCAAATTATTATATGTCTGAGTTCACAGCATAAGCTCAACTTATTTCTCTTCTATTATCCTGTCTTTTCAATGTTCTCTGCTATTTTTTATCCCCTAATTGAGGAAAGAGTATTAATTGCTAGACTTACAAAAGCAGTTCACTTCAGTTCTCAACTTTTTTTTACATAATTCAACTTCAGATATAAAAGTGGATTCTTTGTAAGAAGCAGAATAATTAGAACAAAATAAAACCATGATAAACGAAGCAGCAAATATAAGAACTATTTCTGCAAGCTATTTAGAAACTCACAAGCAATATAAAGCAATGTGTATCATTAAGTTTTTTAAAATGGAATTTTATGGTATTATAATAAAAAAAATAAAAATAACGAAATAAAAAAATAAAAGAAAATATTCACTTCTAATTAATCAAAACAAAGTTGAAAAAGGAGGCTGTTTTTCATATTTTGGTTTTACAATAGTTAAAATGGGAGACAATGATGAAGAAACAAAAATTAGATTTAGAAAAGGTCAACATTCATTCAAAATATTTAAATTCTGGAAAGCCTCAAATATAAGTACAGAGCTCAAATTACATGTACTCAGTGTAACAGTATTAACGGTCCTTCTCGACGGAAATGAGGCTTGGAAACTCAATAAATTTCAAGAACAGAAATTAAATCTCTTTCAAAGAATGTGTTTTACAATGTTTTTAAAAACATACTGGTCAGTAAAGTTTACCATTTTGGAACTGTACGACACAATATAAATCAAACATATTTCTTCCCAATTTAATAAAAAAAAACGTTAAGCGTAGATTGAACATGTTCTTAGAATGCCATTAAATGATAACACAAAGATTGCGCTGTCAGGGGCACCAGATGGAAACAGAGAGAGAGAGAACAAGAGCCACATGGTACCAAAAAGTCAGGAAAGAGAGGAACTTATTCGGATGGCCAAGTTGGGAAAATGGTCGGGAGGCAGCATTGGATCAGCTTAAATGGTATGTAACTGCTGTAGTCTCATACTCCACTAAAATCTTTCAAAAATTGATGGTATAAGAAATTTGTTCAGAAAAACTTTCCTCCATTATAAGAAATAGGAAATTAGATCTTGTTTGAAATAAGGAACTAATAAACTTCCATCATTTGTAATCTGTCTTTTCTTTGTTAACCTTCATTTAAAAAATTATTTAAAATTGATAGATATATACTAAAATCTACAGAGTCGGCATTTTACTTTATACAATAAGTATCAAGGTTTGTTCGAAACTAGAATTAAAGTATTGGAATAGCTGGCGGTAAAACATATCATACTGCAATATCTTTCATATAAATGCCTGCAGAAAAATCAATTAGGTGTTTTTCTTCAACAAAATCTAGTCAGAACATATTGATCGTAGTCAAGTTAACTCGCCTTGAAATGGTTTTAGCTGAACAACTATATTTAGCTTCAGGGAAGTTATAAGAATAATTATCCAAAAAATAATAACAATTGTACGAAATGTTCTGTTATACAGAATGTTTTTGTCCTTGTATGAAAGATCTATTTCACAAAAGTACTGATTTATATCCATATATCTCAGTAATAACTAAAAATCAGAATTAATCAAAGCACGAATCTAATTTGCAAATAAAGGAATATAAATATATATATATTTACTGTAAGACATGTTATTTGGAAAAATTCAATTGAAAAAAGGTGAAGAAGCATAGAATCTCTATTTCAAATTATTTCTGTGTAGGAAATAGAGTTTAATATTACAATATTTTGGAAACTTAAGTGTGTTTTTTCTCTGTGACTTAGATATTTTATAGATTTTTTTTCCAAACTGAGGAAGTCTTAGAATTTTTTTTAGGAACACATGAAATTAATCTGACTATTCCGAGGTTTTCTACTAAGATTTATCATTAATGAAAAGCTGTTTATTACTTAAAGTTGATTTGATATAATGCGCAATGAAGAAAAGGGGAGAAATAAAATATGTGTGTTTTTTATTATTAAATTGATCTTCTTAAATATCCAGGACATTTTAAAAGTTATTAAGAATTAAATAGCTAACAGTGTACTCTCAAAACAGTACAGAGAACAATTTGGGTGTCGTGTTACGTATGAGAGGAATGTCCCTGAAATGACCATGAAAATATAATATAAATTCTCACTCTCACATAATATTTGTAGCTAATTCAGTGACTCAGAAACATATCTTATACTTTAATATTGAAATTATTTTCTCTTTTTAGAAAAAGAAAAGATGTTACTCCGTATTTTTATTATATTTAAATGCATTAGAAAGAAATTTTTGAATTAATAGAGTTAGTACGAGAGTCACTATTTTCTCCCTTTCTTATGTTTTTTTTTTTTTTTACTTTTGGAATACATGGGTGACTAACCTTCAAATATCCTAGCGATCCTCCTCTATTTTTGACTATTTTGCTCTTAAAACAGTTTTTACCTCTTTCTTACATTTTATGTATTTTAAACAAATGCTTAGCGTAGATTAACCAAAATTTCCTCTTGTACCATTAAGTTTCCTATAGATCTGTCATTTTGATTCGGTAAACGTAATATTAATACTATGAAATTTCTACTAATTCCTAAAATATTTAGTATTTTATCTACTTGCTTGCAAAAAATTGTGTCTGGAAGAGCAAAAATTGAGAAAACTTTCTGTGGAATTGCATTTTCCTTCCAGTTTTTGAAATAATTTAAGAATTTTTTTACAAACGATTTATTAAAATACAGTGTGCAAAAATTTTAAAATCGAAAAAAAAAATGTGATTCCGTAGAAACCTTCCTTATCTTTTGCTCTTTGGAGGGGGTGCCTTTTTGCATTCAAATAAATAAAATTAGAAAGACTTGAGAAAGATAATAGAAATTCCATAGGATTAAAACTATGTTCAGGAAATTAAAATGGCCAATAGACTGAAGCTTTAAAACCTACTCTCACTCCCACATTCCTATACATCTCCCGCATATAGTATCTTAAACAAATTGTTATGAAAACGAACACGTGAAAAGTTCACAATTGTGTTCTATACTTCAGATATATATTATGGTAGAAACATTTTTATTTCAGAACAAGGAATTAATCTGAAAGCAATACGTGTTTTCTAATGAACCAATTTTATTACTGTTAACAAATTTTATTCGTCGATAAAGATTTTTATTCATTTGAAAATTCTTTTAAAAAACTTTATTTCATAAAACGTAAACTTAAATGGGAGATTTTTAAGGCTTAGTGACTTAGGAGTGAAATTTGATTTTGGTAATCCAAATGAAAAGAGAAAATTCTAAACGCTCGGCGGGGTTGCTTGAATTATTTTTCTACAGCTGTTTTTAGATGCGAAATATAGCATGTAAAGATATTTTCAGACTCTGCTTGATAATTAAATTTTAACATGTTTATT
The DNA here is from genome assembly GCA_019974015.1 of Nephila pilipes. Taxonomy (NCBI): domain Eukaryota; kingdom Metazoa; phylum Arthropoda; class Arachnida; order Araneae; family Nephilidae; genus Nephila; species Nephila pilipes. The sequence goes on from BMAW01113658.1 coordinate 9,957, forward strand.
TTTTATAAATATTTTATTCTATTCCAACGTCTACTTACGTAAAAATTATTGTTTTCTCAAAGTTTCATTTCGATATATATAAAGTGATTTTTGAATATATATATATATATATATATATATATATATATATATATATATAAAGAGTATTCATATCAGTCGTATATGAAAATTTTTTGTATTATAAAAATCTTCAATTCTTCAAAATTTTAATAGTATTTCTGAAAGTTTAAAATAAATTTTCTCTTCAAGAATTATTGAGTGTCACAAAATTATTAGACATGATATGTCACAAAAACATTAGACATGATATGTCACAAAATTAGACATGACATTATACGTCACAATTAGACATGACATTATATGTCACAATTAGACATGATATGTCACAAATGACATGACATTATATGTCACAATTAGACATGATATGTCACAAATGACATGATATGTCACAAATGACATGATA
>BMAW01113686.1:6789-21117 GCA_019974015.1 Nephila pilipes
AAATATGATTATTATCAATTATAGAATTTCATAAAATTATATAAATATAATAGTTTAATTAAAACACATTTTAATGTGAATGCATTTGTTTGTTTCTTTAATTGCGCAAGTTTTAATTAAATTGAACTAATCTTACTTAATGGATTAAAAATTATACTTGCCTTTCCTAACTTTCTGGAAAGCAATTATAATTCTTATGACCAAGTTTTAAATAAAACACAGACTTTTAATTAGTTGTTTACAGAAAAATTAAGTAGAGTAGTTTGAAAGCTATGAAGGCATATAAATTACATAGACCTTTTTATTAAAGTATAAAAATGTTTTTAACATGTGAATTTAATTTACCATACACTATTTTTAACTCATTATGGCAAATTTATGTTAACCTATTAAAAGTTCCATTTATCAAACAAATATAGTTTCAACATTAATATAATATCATCCATAAATTTTTTTGTTTAATAACGGAAATATATTTCACTAATTACTATAGTAGAAAAAATGTGTAATCTTAATTACAACCAGAAGAAATTGGTACTAAAACTTTTCTTTCACACTTTGAAAACACTTGTTATCAAAACACTTTTAACTGCAAATAGACTGAAAAGATATTTATGTGAATTAAGTAAACCAGTTTTTTTTTTTTTTTTTTTTTTTTTTTTTTTTTTTTTTTTTTGGAAACAAGCTCCCTCGGTTTTAAAATGCATTTATCCAAGATAACCTAAAATGTCTAGACACATTTTTTTTAAAAAAAAACGTTTTCAAATATGCCAACATTTTCTATCAATATTTTTGAAATTTTACGTTAAAACATTTGTACTAAATAACATGTATTTTTTTTCTTCCACAGATTTAAAATTCAAATGAGAAGAGATGAAATTCATGAAGAATTAGAGAACATTTCATTAGGAGTTTTTAAAAATGTGTGTGTTTGTGTCACACTAAACCATTAATTAAAGGTAAACGTAAATAAAAGAGAGATATTATTGAAAGCTATCAGAAAACTAAAAATACTGAAATAACGTGAAATACGTAAAATAAATTTTATGTAATTTTAAGAGGATTACATACTATTTCTTATACTTGAGAACTCTCTGTATATTTATTTGATGCTTCAAAGGAAAAGATCAGAAATGTCACTAGTTAACAACAGACCAGTTAACCAATGAACCTTTGTGACTTTGGGCTATTCGCGGTTTTCTCTTTACTAACCTTGGGGACTTTCAATTAAGATTGATTGCTATTTTTATGCAACTTCTTCCCAACCAAAATGAAACGTGATTAGTTAACTTAGAGACAGATAGAAATAAAGTAAAGTGTTGTAGATAGGAAAGTATTTAAGCAAACCGAGAGTTGCACGATAGAGGTTGAGTGTCACTAGCATTGAATATATGCCTTACAGGTGGATAGCGAAATCAAGAGTTGCTACGGGTGAGAGCGATCGTAGTAAAGCCAAGAATCAAATCAACTTCAGCCGGTAAAGTTGTAGTATGCTAATCTTAATTCGGTGTTGGAGAGTCAGGCAAATATATCGAGGGTGTTACCTTGGAGAGTCGTTGTTTATTTGTCGTTATAGTGCAAATATGGGGAATAAACATTGTGTGTGAGATTTGTCTAACGTCTTGCATAAGTTACTGATTTTTTAGCGTTAGTATATTTGGTTTAGTTATGGCCAAAAGGAGAATAGGAATACTATGTCGTCACACACTTCACCTTGGCTACGGATTTGACGACTTGCCGAGAAACTTGGTGACGTTGGCGACAAATGAAAATGTGTCGAAGGCACCGGGACTGAGACGAAAAATAGAAAATTAAGAACTTTTACGAACTTTCTGTGAATTTTCCTATGTGACATCACACCAGACCGGAAAGGTATAAATGCACCAAGAGCTGCATTCGGAGAAGTCGGTCTGTATACAGAATCATTTTATCTGTGGAGTCTGATTTGTAGACCTATCGGGGAATCATGGCCGAATGAATTTGCTGGATATTTGACCTAAATTTAGCAGAACTGTCACAGAGAGTATGTCTGATAAATACTATTGAGGAAATCGATCGAGGGATCGACGGAACGCTGTTGGCACTTGAAGTAAAGCGTGCTGGGTGAATTTTGAAGAAGCAACGTGTATTTGCTGGGAATCTTCGGAACCTGCCCTGGTTGTGTAGAATATTACTGCGGAGGCTGTCCGCAGTGAAGAGTAAAATGCTGGATAACTGAACGTTGTTGTGTAATAAATTAATGTGTGTTTTGCTCCAGCATCTGTGTCATTGAAATTTGTAAATTCTATGTATCTGTTATTGTCCAAATTGTGCTCCCCGTGTGTGTCTTGAAGATTTAAAAATAAATCGTCATTTGTTGATATTCTCCCAGTTAGACTTGATTTTCACTCCCACGCATATTACCGCAAAAAAATATTTCCATAACAATATATATATATATATATATATATATATATATATATATATATATATATATATATATATATATATACATATATATATTGTGACAACTAATATTTTCATATTTTATATCGATATTTTCATATAGAGAAACTAATATTTTCAATGACCTACAAATTTTTAATTTGCTTCTTCTCTGTTTTTTTAATTTTTCAAGATAACTGTGTATTTCAACTGCTAAGACGCTTTTGTAATGCATATAATATTTTGAAATTTTTCCTAGTTTTTATGCATAATATGTTTGAATGTATGGAATAAGAATTTAGATAAGGTTTTTTTTTAAAAAAAAAAAAAAAAAACAATTACATTGAATATAGCCGTTTCCTTACTGTTTTTGTAGCAGTTTCTGAATAAAAAATAATTGTAAAACTATAAATAACATTAGTGCAAAGCAACCTATTTATAAAATTGTGATAATCACTTCAAAAATTTCTCCAAAAAATTGCTTAAAAATATAAAATTTTGTTGAAGTAGTGGAAATTTTTAAATATTCATATGCTTTGAAAATTTTTACACTTTTAGTATCTTTTGTTTGAAAATTAAGTTTTTTTTTTTCTGAGACACATATTTTACGTGGATTCAAACATGATGAACATAAACTTTTCTGTTTAGTATCTAATTTTAAAAATTGCTCTCTCTCTCCTTTTCAGAGAAATGAAAGAGAAATCAAAATTATATTCACACATTTGTTGCTATAGTTACTTATAATAAAAACAAATAATATTTGTATTATTACACCTGAAAAGGTATAGTTATACAAGAAGCTGAAAAATAGGACGTATAATATTAATTTCGTTCATGTCTCCCGTCTCTAGGTTATCATAAATGGTAATAAACACCAACTTCTGTTAGTATATAAATCTAAAAAAACATCTAACATTAACCAAAGACATAACGTATCCAAGCAATTCGATTTTTAGAATCTCACTCAAAGATGCCGCGTGTTTGAAGACTAATATAATTATACCTTGCATTATAAAAATAAAACGAACGATTTAAAACTGACACACAATATAAATCCCAATCTCAAAGAAAAAAAAATTGTGCTTATATACTCTGTTATTGAAGTCTAATGAAGAAAAAATTTAAATTATTTGTAATGAATGAAAAAATAAAATAATACAGTTTTTGTAAAGGGGAGACATATCTGATCACAATTAAATATTGTTACATATACTTGAAAACACGTCTTTGAAAAAAATTAACCAGTGTATATATGAACCGAGTAATTTCTTCACAGAAAGTTAAAAAAAAGTATTGCGGTAATTTACGTATTAACTTACATAGGATTCTAAAATTCAAATTTTAGACACTAGCAAGCAATTAGAGCTGAACAGTTCATTTTATTCAGACATATTTTTGCACAAATTTTCAGATTGAGAGATATAACAAAAAAAAAAAGTTTTTATTAGAGGAAAATAAAAGGAAACTTTTGACTTTGGGTAGTTCTCTATATTCTTTTCTCTAAACTTGTGGACTTTGTATCAATATTGTGGCCGCGGTAGCCCAGTGGTCATGGCTTCGGACTCGTGGCCGGCGCTTTTCGTTCAGTCTCGGGTTCGATCCTTGGCCGTTAAAGACCAGCCGTGTAGCCGGGGCTGATGCACGTTAAATCTGTTCGGGGGCCCAAAGTCCTCCAGTTGGTGTGGTGTGGATGTTTGGAGAGGGGGATGCCAGCTCAGGTGTCGTCCTCGTCACTTGACCGTGGTTCAAAATTACGAGGTTCGTCGCCAATAGCCCTCGTGTTGCTTCTAGTGTGACTATAATGAAAACTAAACTAAATTATATGAATATTAATTTCATGAAATTACAATTTCTTCCGAACCAGAATGAAACTTTAATTAGGTGAATAAAATGAAAATAGAAGTGAAGCGATGGGATTTATAGATAATGATTAATAAACTGAACAGATTGAAAGGAAAGAAAAGGGAAATAGAGGATGTAGACTTAATGACAGAAAATTCGGAATCGGGTTGAAACTCTTCTATTAGTTTTGTGGATAGAAACGAATATTACAGTAGAAGTATTCAGATCATAATCAGCTGTGTGTGTTTGTCATTTGATTCAGTCATACGAGTGAATTGGTAAGTTAAGAAATTATTAATTGATTCTAAGTTAAAATTGATAATTTGGGATTCGAAGCAGAGTGACCTAAGTTATCCATCAGTAAATACTAATAACTAAGATCGATTGTTTTGTTCTTTTGTGTTGTTCTTTTTCAGTTGAAATTTCGTCATTATTGCTTAATATATTTTAGTAAGATAGGGCGTAAAAACGAAGTATTGAAAGATACACTCCGTTACAACCTGTATGTAAGAAAAGAGAATAGGATACCAGAAATTACATAAATTAATTTGACCTTGTTATTTATAAAACTAAACTTGGAGTTTCTAGATCATTGTCAGCTTTTGACAGAAATAATATTACATAATTACGACAAAAATTCACATCTGTACTTTCGCTTATTTGGTGTCACCTCTTCCACTTATTTTGAGAGAAATATTATATCCAAAATTAAAAGATTAATTTATAAATATATTTTCAAAAATAGGTTTTGGTAAAAGAGCTAGGATTGTGACATTGGTCTATTAGCTGTTTTTCTTCACTAACCTTGGGGACTTTTAATTAAGATTGATTGCTTTTGATAAACAACTTTTACCCAACCAAAAATGAAACGTGAATATGTAGATAAAAAGCAGGTAGAAATGAAGTGAAGTGGGAGAGTTAGGAAATATATAAACTCCGACTGAATGTCACGATAGAGAGGCTGAAGGAGAAGTGGAAAGAGAGGTTGAAGGAGGAGTTGAAAAGAGAGAGGGAAATAGGCGACTGGATTAAAGGTGTAGAGTTTCAGGAGTTTAGTTATTCCAGAGTGCTACATTTATTCCAGAGTCTGAGTTGCAGTCCAGGAAGGCTTAGTGGTAAGAGTCTGTTAGATTACTATTGGTGGTTTGAATTAGTGTAGCAGTATCCTTGCCCGAGAGAGCATAAATAATTGTTGTTATATTAATTAGAAGTTAATAAATTCCGTAAATATTGTTCTAGTGTCTCTTTGAACTTATTGTGTCTTAGTGTTAAATCAATGAATTTAGCTATGGCACAAGAGGCAGCCCGGAACGGGCAGGCGTCACAGGATGATCGGAGTCGTAATATAACCATTTAGTCAGAAACACTTTCTGAATGATGTGTATGTATAACAGAGATAAACTTACTGTAATAATATAACAGAGATAAACTTACAGAATGTTGCATTATAACAGAGTTAAATAGCACATAAAAGAGGATTCTTAGACTAAAAAATTAAATATAAAAATCGACTCGGATATAAATTGGTTCGAAAAAAATTAAATGTAAAAAAAATTAAAAAATAAATATAAAAAGCATCTGTGTTCTATAATAAAAGTAATATCATTAAACAAGCTCTAATTTACATAGAAAAAATGACCTCAATGCACTACCTGATCAAAAAATATTCCAAATAAAACTATTTATCTTATGTACATAAAACCAAAAAGTTTGAAAATAAAATGCAAACTTTTTTACTCAGGTTTAAGAAATGTCGAAAGAAGCACAACTAAATACATTCCTTAATATGAGAAAATGTGTCTTTCAAGAAAACTTAAGGCTTCGTGCATAGGCCTCCAGAATGGATCGCTTCCCTTTGACAGAAATATATTATGAGAAGAACTTTCTTTGACGTGCTTGGAGTTTTGAATGACTGGAGGATAAAGAAAACAAAAATATATTCCGCTTGATATAGCAATGCAGAAATGTTTAGGTTTCTTTGCTAAGATTTTAGAATTCAGTCGATTCTTTTGTCTTAAAAAACGAACCGCGTTTGAGTTTAATTTGTTGGAACTTTTAATTCATAAAGACAATTTATTAGTTACTTTTGTTTGGATTTACTATTTACAAAACTAAATATATTTTATTTAGCCTTAAAAATATTCATTCAGAGTTAAATATCAAAAGGTCCAAACAAAAAGAATATATTAATACTACTCCATAACTTGTTACACTATTCAAAACATTCATTTTCACGTTTAATCAGAAATATTTAAACAAAAAAGGTTTTACATTTCCATTTTTTTAAATTCTAAGTATTTAGCTGCTAGCGGATTTCATTCCTCGAAAATATTTAAATTCCATTTCTTTGATTAAATCACTAAATGAATAAAAAATTATTTAAAATATATCTTCTGTATGGCTTGCATTTCTTTTCTTCTTTTTTGTTAAAGATGCTTCCCATAAATCTTCAGAAAATAAAAATATGTTTGGATTTTGTTTTCTTTCGAAAGTATTGTTGTTCTGAACGATAAACAGCTGGATCTCAAATTAATTACGCTATTCAATTAATATTGCTGTAAAATAAACAGAAAAAGTAATTACATTATTCAATTAATATTGTCATAAAATAAACTGAATAAAAGTATTGCGATTGTTCATATATTTGATACTAAGAATGGGAATTTTTTTTTTATAATTTTTTCTCACAAAAACAATTTCTCAATTAATTTATCTCATAAAAAGGAGTTTCAATATCTCTGTTAGAATTTTTTCTTTTTTTAAACTTTTATGGAACTTTATATTTGTTTATTATGATTCAAATCCATTGTATATACTTTTTTTTGGAAGAAAATACTTTTTTTCCTTATACATTGAATACTAATATCATTATTTATTTTGGTAGAATCATTCATTGTCATTCTATTGAAAATCATTAGAAATCATTTCATTTTCTCGAATTACATAACTTTTGAAAAATAATTTCTGTTTAATAAGGTGTTTAGTTAGCAGTTAATAAATATTGAACCTGAATGTAAAAACATGGAAGAATATGGTTTTGATAAAATATCAGTTTTTCAAAAGCTTTTTTCTTTACTTATTTCAGAGTAATGGATTTCCCCCAAATTGATTACTTTAAGTAAATATTAATCAAAATCTATATATCTTATTGTATTGAATTCCAGAACATAGTAACATGGGCTATTCGTCATTTATTTCCTTTAAACTAGGGACTTTGCTCTAGGGATTCTTCCTGATTTTATATTTTTGTGTTCCCATCTTCTTCCCAATCAAATAGATTGTGATGAAAATTAAGTTAACTTCGGAAGGGCTGTGAATATATATAATTAAGTCGTATAAAAGGGAGAAAGAAATGAATTGAGAATCCAGGCTATAGCAACAAGAAGAATCTTAATGTGATGTGCGAGGAGATATTTTGACGTGTATTGCACATATGGAAAGATTAGGACTCAATACTGTCGAAGCAATTGAAGGAGGTGCTCGCATCCTATTCCGGTAAGACCACTCTATGATAGATCGTAAAACATATTAATATTCTTCAAAGCGATATTAACTGTGGAGAGCATTATTTTTATTTGCAAAGTAAATAAAGATATTTTTGGATACAATTGACTATTATAATTAATTGGTCTATTCTAGAAAAAAGTTTAAATTTCGAACTTATGATTAACTTTAAGAGGACAAACAAGACGGTAATAAATAGCATTACATAATAACAAAAAAATTAATTGTCCTCGAAGTGATACATTTTTACACTGCAGATCACAACATGCATTACATTTTTAAGACTCAATATTAATTAATTATATGTTATAGAATTTACAACTTCTTTTGCTCTTCAAAAGCAGTAATATGAAAATCTTTTTGATCTGCTTTTAAAACTAATAACTATATTATTACACCGCTCAAAATCAGCTTCTTCACAGGAAATAGCTTCCAAATACTGAAGTATCTAATATCTCGGACAGATAATAACTGCAAGCAATCAAAACTGATCGTTTGCACTACTGCTTCTATCCCGGCCGCTGATATTTATACCTGACTTGGCATGAAAATCTAAGAGTTTTGCCAAGATTCTAGAAGGTTCTGGCTAACTCACATAATATTAGTCCAAAAAATTCTACGATGGAACTTTTTAGAAACATCAATTTTTCACCACATTTTACCATATGGTCGCCAAGTCTCCAAGAATCTCGCTAAAAGGTCGCCAAATCACTAGAAAAACCCTTCTTTAACATTGAATGCGCGATTTTTGCCCCAACTCTGAGTATTTCCGATCTGTCCGAGATATTTTAAGACAAATACAAGTATATTTACAAATTTGCAATAATATATACAGAGATTATACTATGGCTTAAGTTTAAAAAATATTTCTACTTCGAAAGGTCGCTTTTGATGTTCACAGCATTTTTTTTTTTTTTTTTCAATTTTAGAGAATGCACAATAACAGATGCAAAAATACCAGAATAATTCGGAAACATATATTGTCATGAATAATTTCAACATTATATAAAATAATGAAGGAATTTGTTTATCACGAAAAACATTTTATACCGAATTTTATTCTTGAATGCCGATGAATCTGTTCAGATCAATTTCTGAAAACATGTCACTAACTTTTGATTCAATCAAGAGAGTATAACCATCCATTTCTATTAATAAATTCTCATTATCTCCCTATATTATTATTAATTTCAAGATTTCTTAATGTAATATTCTTCGGTCCTTTTATAGTGGTTTGTGTAAATAATAATTAATATTTTTATCCCAATATCATGGAAATTCATATCTACCTTATTATCATTTTATACATATATGTGGAAGATACATTGCATAATCCATTACCTTCGAAAATAGAAATATGTCTGCCTCTTTCTTAGAACATGGGATAAAAAGTACGAAATTCTATATAAATGCATTATTCACACTAATACGCCATAAATCATAAGAATATTCAATCTTTTGAATTTGATATCATTTATATTGCCAGATAATGATTTATGCATGTGTAGATAGATCGAAATAAATAAAGATGAAAAGATCCTCAAGTCTAGGTAAATATATATCACTCAGGCTATCTTTTCAGAAGAAAAGACGAATCTACGCAAAATTTCAATTCTCCAATTCAAACATGTTACTTCATCTGAATATTAAATCTAAACAAGTATTAAGAAAATTATGAGTGAACAATTTTAAATTTCCCTATAAATTTTCAGAGAAATAGTTGTACGTCGAAGCAGGAATTAAAAAAATTAATTCTTTTCACAGATCATATCAGTTACATACATACGATTTCCCGAATGAAACTGAAATATTCAGGGGGTGGTCTTGTTAAAATCAGTAAATATTATAAGTTTTTCATTTTCATTAAAATTTATCAAGCTACATTACTTGCAAATTTATTTTCTCATTCTAATCTGAAGATTTCATATTAGAATCATATAGATTTACTAAACGCAATGTTACTATTGTAGAAATTTTAAAGACATTTTATGAATAAAAATATTTGTTTATTGTGTTTGAAATAAGACTTTACCTTTAAGAAATTTTCAAATGTTAAAAGATTTTGTTGATTTAATTTTTATCAAATTCATAAACACGTTTGTCTGAGTAAATGATTCATCTTTTGAATTTGTAATTTTTAAAAACATTTAAAAGCATTTTTTAAAATAAAACAACAAAAAACACCAATTCCGAATTATTTTTAACACTATACAATCATTGAAAATTTCTAACTTTTAAGTAGTATTTAGAAACTTAGGTATTAGAATTTCTTAAAATTAATGTTATGCTCACAAATACAAAATGATTATTAAAAGTGCGAGTTTCAAAAATAAAAAGTAATAAAAATTTATATCTTACTTTAATCAGAAAGTATTAAGTATTATAATATAGTGTTATTTTACACATTATATATAAATCATATATATATAATACTTTACTATATATATATATATATATGTAGTAAAGTATTTTCCTAAAATTTTAAAATCTTCATTTTAAAAATAAAATCATAATTTTCTGTCCTTTCATTTAAGAACTTTGACATAGAATTTTTAGAAACTTAACTGTTTCTAGCTGGATGGAAACTACAAGAAAAAGAACAGACTTTTGTTTAGAACAGATATTAAATTAATGATAAGAAATATCATCATTAACAATACTTTGTTTTTCTTCAGCCTCAAAATAAATGATGATGGTAATTCTCGTTAGTTACTATCAGATATTTATTCTCAGCATATGAAATTATCCACAACATTAAAAGTTTTTATTACGCTGAGCATATAAATATACGTTACTGCTGAAAAGTTTAAATCAATAATACCAATGGGGTATATTTGTAAAAAAGATTTTTATTATATTTCAGATTTAGAATCTGACGTTCAGCAATTTTCTCAGCTGACAGAAAATAAATAGAAAGGTTTTATGGAATCGATATTTAGAGAATTAAATACTTTTTCAGAGAATACTTGCACTTTTCTTTCTAAAACCGATACGTTAGACCATTTCAAAATCGTTTGGGGAACACTGCTCACTTTGCTTCGTTCTAACATAACGATATTTTCGTTCCTTATATTTAAAGTATTGATTTAAGGGTAAAATGTATCTTTTGTTTCGGTTTACATAACAATTTAAAAGAAACCATTTTTCCTTTGCAATGCGATAGATTACGTTGTTTAGAAATAATGTAACAGAAGAGAAGGGAGAAATGCTGTAACAGGAGGAAAAGTAATGGGTTTTTCATTTCTTCCATGTCTGTCCAATATTCCTTTCCTGATTTTTCTTTTTTTGTCTGGTAGAAATAAATCTGTATGCCAGACATTGACCATTTAAAAGAACCTGCATTTAATGTTACCTTAGCAACTGTAAGAACTTTTAAGATGTATCTGAGTTTTTTTTTAATGTTCTCCCAAATGAGAATCAGTTTTTTCGTTGCCATAAGCAGCACCAATTCTTTTATTTTGCTGTTTAAGAACAAACGCTATTAACCTGACTTGATTAATAGAGCTTATATTAAACTGCATTATTTCATTCATATCCCAGAATTTCTTGAAGGAATTATAGTATAATACATGTTTTCAAATATTTTAGTTACTAAACCTTTTAAATTTGTTGTATAGTAATGTAAAAATATGTTTATTCTTTGCAATATTCATACAACTCTTATGTTTTGATACTAAAATATTACGAAATAAAATAATTCAAAAAATAAGTTATATTTAAGGTTTCTGATACGAATTTAATTAGGAAAAAAGAGATTTTATGTCATGTTTAAATAATATATTTACTTTATCAACTTAAAAATAATATATTTACATAATGAAATGCGTATATTCAAACATATCTATTTTTGCAAAACAAATAACATTGATATACATAACAATTACTCATCTGCAATTAAAATTCAATAAGTATATTTAAAATGATATAAACCTCATATAAAAATAATTGCATTTATAACTTTAAAAGAAAATTACAAAATACTTATACGCATAAGAATGTTTTTATAGTTAACATATTTATAACATTTCAAAATTTTAAGTTGATGAAACATTAAATTTTTTGAATTATGTTATTCAGATATCCCTTTAATCTTATAAAGATACTACAGCATACTTAAAATTTGTGACTGTTGTTTAGAAAAAATTTCAATTCACTGTGTACAAAATAACCTCATTTTATAAACGGAAAAATAACTATAGATAAAGTAGACCTAAATGTTCACATATCTAAAAAAATGGGAAAATAGAATATTTTCCTATGGCGTGCACAAGTATGTCTATACATGTTTTTTAATTCAGTTCCCTGAAGTTATGTTTATCGAATTCTCATAAACAATACATCTATAAGATTTCTGAAGCTTCATCTATTTTATATTAACTAAATCAAAATACGTAACTATTTCTTTTAACTAAATATTTCCAAATATAACGTATCACATTTTGAAAGATTTTCTTTATAAGATAACTTCTTTCTGTTACCTAAATTTTCCTAATATCGATTGTATATAATCTGAATAATCGAAAAGTAAATATTATTTCATATTAAACTTAGCTCAAGAGTAAGTACTACAGATATTCAAAAATATTTTAGTCATAAGCTTCTCCAATTAATTATTTAATTATGTAAGATCTAATGACAATTGATTAAATATCTCCATAATAATTGTTCTAACTTTGAATAGAGACTTGAAATAGTCTTCGTGTTCTTCCCAACATTCCAAGGAATTTATTACTTAAAATATTTTTAATCATGTCGTACATTCGGGTATTCTATCAAATCTGGTTCCGAACTCACTACAGTATGAGTGAACGGCCGAAATTTCCACTGTATTTTCTTATCGTTGTCGAAAATACATCACATAAAAAATTGGGAACAATCATGAAAGGTACTGTGTATGGAATGTTAGAGTGTGTGTGTGTGTGTGTGTGTTTTAGAAAGGAAGCGGAAACATTATAAAAGTAACAGTTTACTCTCAGCGGATTATTTCCCTCTGATAAGTAATTTGATTATAAATTGCTTACAAGAAACCAACTTCTAAGAATATATTCTACTTCTAAATATATACGCTCGTTTGATGTTTTCTACATGAAGTACCTTATATTAATCTCTTTCTTCAGATGTAATATTTATTTGATGTTCTTATAAGTTTAAATATTTATATATTACTATATTTACGGGCCATTCAATGTAATTAATTAGAACCGCAATTTGAATTTTGACTTTTAAAAATTATTTGTTAATTATCGAATATAAAGTGTACAATTTAAAGTAATCTTAAATACTTTAAATGAAAATGTTTTCATTGATTATTAATTTTCAAGAAAAGCAATAAAAAATATAAATACTAGACTTCATTATCTTAATAGTAGGTTCACATGACTATTCGTCGTCATGATAATGAATTGAGTGCTAGTAAATAAATACCTATTAAAGTTCAACCAATAGATATTTGTGATTATAAATATAACATCTGTTACAGTTTGTTAATATTTTATTAAATAATTAATATTAGGTTATTTCTTATTAATTTTCTTATTAGTATCAATTTGTAAAAACATGAAATTTATTTTTTCTTATTTAGCTAATAATTTATTTAGTAATGTCAAAATCATATTACTAATAAGGAAATTTTTTCCGTAAAGATGTTTTTAACAAAAATATATATTACTTATAAGTATTGTTTTAAATGCAGTTTAAGCGTAATTAATATATATAAAAATAATTCTAGGGTTAATTTATACACATGTATCTTCCGTTAAACAGAGGTATCGAGCAAGCTACCGGACGTTTCAAAGTGCAATATATATTTTTGGAGAAAAAATAAAATAATATAAGAAGCAAACTGTTTAAATTCTGGCAGATATAATTGTAAATAAGAATAAATTTTCTGTTTACGGACCACATTATAATAAATGCTTATACCTACATCAGAAAGTTGTTTTATATCTTATACCTCGTGAGTTTTATAAATTATACTTGAAAAAATTGTAAACAAAATATATTTTCTCGAATTTTATGATTTTATTTTATAATATAATCAGTGTCAGCGTTATTTTTAAACAAAATTTTCTAAACAAACTTTGAATGTTTCAAATACAATCCTCCAACTTTATAAATAGTTCAAGGTTTATGTAACGGATAGCTAAAAATATTTTTTCTTTGTAATTGTATGAATAATTTACTTTTTTAATGTGTATAAAGTAATTTGAAACTAGCGCAGTGAAAAATATTTTATTGCATTTAATATGCACGAACCGTTCTAACTATTATAATTTGGCAAAATTTTATTCCATTATTTCAAAATAGTGAGTTGAGGGAAATAACACGGTTTTTCTTTTTAATTTGAAATTATAATTAAGTCTTCTATAGCAAATATTTTCGGTGACATAATTAGAATTTAAAATTTATCATTAGAATAAATAAGAAATACTTAGAATAATTTGAAATATATGTTTTCTAAATCTAATGATTTCCAGAAAAATTTCTATATTTACACACAGAAAAAAATTTATATTTGTAAGTAACAGAGAAATTCATAAGTATTTAATGAAATAATAA
>BMAW01113686.1:22516-64300 GCA_019974015.1 Nephila pilipes
TGTGTGTGTGTGTGTGTGTGTGTGTGTGTGTGTGTAAAGTAAATCTAGTAAAGCCAAAGAAGAAATTTAAATATAAATAATTAATCTTAAAAAAGCTTTAAATACAAATATAACATCTTAATTAAAAGTTACAAGAAATACACTATACAGAATATAAAACTATTAGAATAAAACTAAAAGAGAAAAAATAAACTTTTTAATTTACTTTTGTGTGCTCAATTTAAAAAGAAACTATTGAATAAGTAGAACATTGCAAAATTTATAAAATTTAAGACACAATTCTGTAAGTATCAAAAATAATTCTATACAAACACCCCCACACACACATATATATATCTAAAATATATACATAGGTCATCGCAGGAAAAATATATTTAAAAACAAATCAAAAGATGTACAAAAACAGACTGAAAAATCTACCAAAAATTGAAAGATCAAAATCATTAAGAAAATGGATTATAACATTTTTAAATCTGACATCTGACTCTGGCTTAACTCACTTTCATTGGGTGAATCATGATTAGCAGGCCTATAATATATGTATATATATATATGTGTGTGTGTGTGTGTATAGATATGTATATATATAGATAGATAGACAGATATGTATGTATAAATGTAAATATGTAATACATATATATATTACGTTTATACATATAGAAATCATAAAAATCACAGAAGAACAATCATTATAAATGAATAATTTGAAGCTTCAAAAATTTTGAATCATCTCTAAAAATTGCGTTATTTTATAACAATTTATTTAACAGCAAGCTTTGTACGGGAATGGTATTTTTAAAATATATCTTTAAAAGATTCTATTGCTTAGGACACAGAACATTAAATATTCAAAGTTAACCAGCAGAATCAATGGTAATAAGAAATAAAATCGAGTAATGTAATGATTTATCAAATATTCTTCCAAATTAGTAAAATGTCTTTAGAGGGAAAAACCATTTTTAATTGAGCTAAATCTGAAATAAACTTTTCAATAAGAGGAAGCGAAAGAAAAATTATTTCGAGAAGTTTACATGAAATTTCTACATCATAAGAAATATACTGTATAAAATAGATATAACTCTTAGTAGATAAGACATTTTATTAATATTGTTCGAATCCTTAACTTTAGAAATAAAATATTAAAAAAGTACAGATTCATTCTAGAATATTTCCCACTAATTATTTTCAGAATGATAAAAATGCTTTGGGACATTTTTTGACACTTCACATGAGATACCTTGAGTAAATACGACTCTTAAATTTCCAAAAAGAAAAAAAAGAAAAAGTTGAGTAGGAAATACAGTAAATGCTGAGGGAATAAAAATCCATAATTATGCTACGAGTTTCATTCAAATTGATGTCTCGGTTCCTTAGCTCTGAAAATAATAACTGTGTTCTGAACTTTTCCATAGTAATAAGTTCCCTTCAGGGAAATGTTTTATAAATTGGAGACTCATTCAAAAAAAAAATCAGCGTTTGGTCTTTAACGATGTGGATTTCAAGTTACTAGGTTATATTGTGAAAGTTACTTAAATAGCTCAATGTCTTGAATTTACAGATAATCTTGCATTTGCGACGACGAAAATTATTTTTGTTTAAAAACGCTTTGTTATTTCCTTTTTCTCCTTCTTTCCTAAAACAATGTTAAAGGAAAGAGAAATAAATTTTGTATGATAAAAGCCTTTATTAGATATTTTAGGTATTGAAACTACAAAAGATTATTATAAACTATGTCTACTTCTTTATGAATAGAAAACTTGTTCACCAATAATCTTTCCAATAATAATAAATAAATACCATAAACAATTTATACCAATTGGCTTTTATTTAAGCTGATACATTGGCTTTGTACCTCATTTTTTTTTTTTTTTTTTTTTTTTTTTTTTAAAATTTTTTTTTACGTTTCAATGTTCCTACACTTTTTTTTTTTTAACAAAAAGTACTAAACATAAATCGTAACGCTGATTCATTATATATCAATAATTCTAAATTACAGTTATAAAACTAAACCAAATTTCTACAAACTAAGGTAAATCAAAATTGTCAAATCGTTATTTTTATACATATTTCATTTTCTAAAATTATTAAAAACCAAGGAAATTGAATTTTAGCATCAGGGTTAAAAGTATTTCATAATTTCAAGAATCATTTAGAATTAAGCATCTGATTACTATTATTTCGCATTTAAATTTTTTTTAAAGTGGTTTAATATATATTCACACTTGGAAAAATATTTTTCTGTTATTTAGAAAGGTCTAATTTTTCCTTATATTTAAAATAAAATTACTGTTATTTTATTGCGTTACATTATACAATATTATATGATTGTACATATACTTAGCAAAAATAGTTATGATAGGGGTTAAAAACAAAATCTGATAATGTATCCTTTTTTAATATTAAATTTATAATAGTTTAGTTTAGTGTTTATATTTTTATAAGCATTAAGCTCATAAAATAAATGAAGTGTTTCATTTTAATCAATTATTGGATAGAAAATGTAGCTATCTGAAAGCAATTTCGATTAAAACTCATTTAAATGATTATTTAAGATAATTCCTTATTTTTTCAATATAAAAAACTCATTCATTAGAAAACTTAGATTTAACTATTTTAATTAGCTTTCTATTTCATTAGAAAACTTAGAATTAATAAAATTAATTCGATAAACTTAGAACTACAATAAGAATTTGCATATTTTAGTACTTTAATCTCCAATAATAATCAGCATGTTAATTTATTCCAATGTAATTTTAAGGTATAAGATTAATATTCATTTAACCTTTGTCCTCAATACGTGTTATATAACGCAACATTTGACTTTATGACAAATATTTTAAAGCATTTATATTGTTTAATTACTTCCTTTATAAATCTAAACTTTTGTTTTTTATTTGACTGAATCAACTGATTATATTTTACTTTTATCGAATTTCAGTATTCTAATGCATTTAAATCACTTCAAAAAATTAAGTTTCAGTGAAAACTGCGTACAATCTTCAGAAATATGTTCATTCCCTCTACTATCTATTTGACGTTTTCGGCCCTGAGCGCTATAAAATCCTACCAAATGCAACAATAATGCATTTGAAATGTGAATGTTATTTTTTTCCCTTCTAAACTGGGTAACATAGTAATATGATACTAATGAAAATATTTCTCTTTGAAATTTAAAATAATGAAAAATGAGAAATTAGAAATGCTGAAACGGATGATTTGTCATTAATTTCTGGAAATTTTTTTAGCATATTTTACTTATGCAATAGGTACCTTTGAAGAATATAATACACTAAAAATAACTCATTTTTGAGTTATTATACTTTGAAAGGTAATTAAAAGTACTTATTGTTTCTTTATAATGACTGTAAAAGTATAAAATCATCCATTTTGTAATGAACTTTGCAACATGAAAACCATTAATTATGTAAAATATATGCTAGAAATAAATATAATATATAAAATATCTCACTTTTCAAAATTGGATTTTTAAAATCAGTTTATGAGATAATCAATTTTAATGAATCCAGTGTTCCCAGTAAAAGCTTAGAAATGAGTTTGGACTTTAAATTAGTATAGAGAAAGAAATTTCTTTTTTTGCAAGAAAATATTTGCTTGATTTGAAAATAAATTCTTAATTATATGATAAAATTCAGGAACCTTTTCCTGAATACATTTTTGAATCTAGTAGGTTATATGAAAAATTCGATATAAAAACCAACGTTTTTAAAAACAACGTTTTTATATGGTGGCAAAGTTTATTAGAGAAAATTATTGAAATATTAGTTAAAACTGTTAGTTATTTTTAACTTTAAAATTTACATAAAAAGAGACATTTATGAGAGTATTAAAAATTCATAATACTCATAAAATCAAAACATGCATTTGAAAGTTTGTAAGCCATTCTATTAAAAAAAAATGGGAACCAGAATTCAGAAAAAATTAATGTGATAAGACATGGTGCCAAATATTGGAAACTTTCTTTCTTGCGAATGATTATTGACTAAAAGTCAGCAACCCTTACTATCTCGGAGATAGTAAAGGGGAGATAGTATCTCCCCTTTGTGAGTACAATAGTTTTACGAGACCTCATGTGGCGTGGGGAGTGCCCGGTGTTCCCAGAGGGGGAAAGAAATTTTTTCCTCTATCCTAAAAGCGCCTAGAGGAAAGAATATTTTGACTTATTAAAATTATTGAAATATTAGTTAAAACTTGTCGCAAACGTCTAAATATTGCATTGTTAGGCGAGTACGAACGATTCCCGAAATTTCAAAAGCTCTAGCTTGAAGGGAAGTTGGTTAAATTAACGATCGAAAATTTGATGACACTCACACACACACACACCAAGTGAAATTCAGAAAAACGTTGTAAAAATAAACAAAATAACTGCTCTTAACATATTTTCTTTGTTACGTCTTTCCAGTACATTTAAATCGTAAGTAATATTTATATTTGGAAAGAAATTTAAGCTGCCCTTTTTCGATATAAAGCAATGAAATGTTAGTATAAAATTTGAAATTTTTCTTACAATGATTGATGAGTCAACATAAATGAAAACCGTAAGCAAAAGAGAAATATAGCATTTAGTTCTTTCTCTGTTTTTTTCCACCAAAAAATATGTTACATTTTTAATCTTAAATATGAACCCTAAATCTTTATAATTAATTTTGTAGATTTTGATTTCATGAATTAATGACAACACTTGTCATATGTGGAAGAATAGTTTATCATTGAGATTTCTGAAATAATAAGTTGGATTGGAAATATGCATCACAAAAGTTTATAAAAGCTAATCTTGTGTATAATTTTATTACAAACATAAGTTTGAGTGCAATGCATACTGTAATTGCTTAGAGTATATAAAAACTCATGCTCATAATTACATATTATAAAAAAAATATCTTAGAAAGAAATAAAAGTCGTGAAATAATATTTTTAATAAATAAATTTTAAAATTTGAAATGTAATTCTATTTTAACAGAGGAATTTTTGATTATAATATTATTGAAAAAAAAATTAAATTTAAAATTAATATAAGAAAGGTCGTAAATTTAATTGGTCTTGATTTTTATTTCTGAAAGAAGCGCTGAGATGAAGAAAAATGATAGAACGTTTTACGAAAAATATCAAAGTTTATCTAACAACTTATTATAATTTCTTTTCTTTATAACGTTTAAGAAACATTTTGCTACCATTTTACGAAAAGGAACTTGCACCTATACATTTGTTTACTTTTCATTTCCGTCATATACATTAAAAGAAAGTACACGCGCATAAATGTAGTTCCAAAGCAAAATTTATTAAAAATTAAACTTTTTTTTTTTTTATTTATTTATAAAAAACTGTTTTTAATCTAAGGTAGCAATTTCAATAACTCTAATTTTTTAAACTACAAAATGCATTTCTTAAGTAAGTATTGTGCACCGAAACTCAGAAAATTTACAGCATTAGGATTATTAACATACGCATTGTTTACACAAGTGCTAAAAGAATTGTTAAATTACTTTCTGAAGAGGAAAAATTGTTAAGAAATATTTAATAAAAATAAATAATAAATAAATAGTTTTAATGGTATAGAGTCTTCTTTAGATTTGTGTATAGGTATATGTACTTCTTATATAACAGCAAAAATATTTTAACGTTTATTTAAATCATATTCAATTATAATAAAAGAAATTTGTACTTAAGTATTTTGGTTATTAAAAAACTTTAATTTATTGTACCTCAGAAACTGCATCTTCATCGAAAATAGTTTATACTATAAAACTTTTATCTTTCTCATTCTACCTAGTCGAATTCAATCGCATGTACCATGAAATTAGATTCTCTTTTCACTTTAGAAATATTGCAGTTTTCATTTAGAATAAAGCGATGGAGCGCGACAAAAGAACTAAGTGATGAAGAATATGCTCAAGTTTTCACAACCAATTTCCTGCATAAGTATTCATAAATAAATGCCTCTAGGAAATGAAAGTTGAACACATTGGAACGTTTATTTATGAACATCGGAATTTCTCTTATCGACTTTTGGCGCCTAGAATGTGTTCAATGTATGATCGGCTTTATACTGTTTCAAAAAGCAAAGAAAAGAAATAAGGTTAAGAAAAAGTTTTCCAATCTAAAGTTTTCAATCGAATATGTTTGATAAATGCAGCCAATATATGGAATATGAGACATAACTGAAGCAAGTCATGAGGGAAAATAAATATAATTGATTGCATTTTGTTCCCTTATCATAAAAGAAAGTAATAACAGAGTTAGAAATTAAATTTTCTTTTCATCCCTGTTAAAAATAAATATTCTCTAAATATTTATAAGTGTAGAAGTCATTTAAAATAGATTATAATGTTTATATGCTTTTACCTCTTCATGACATCTAATGATAGAATTTAATTAAACTTGGAATTGTTCACCAAAAGGCAATACAAGACTTTGCTTTTCCTTTTGTTCTGTTTATCAAACTTCTCTAATTATTATGTTTCAATAATTTTAAATATGTAAGAGAAATATTCACCAAGCAACACTGTAAAACAATGAAATGTTTTTTTAAAGAATGTGACCCTAATTATATTCACTTAATCCACATCATATATTGATTTTAAAACAAAGAGTAAAATATATTAAATATTTTAAGAGTAAAAATAATAAGATAATTAAAACAATTTTAAAACAAAACTCGCCTTTTCTTGCAGAAATGTTTTTTGCATTATTAATGTCTTAGATAAATTCAATAAGCATTAATTACTAGAAATATTATTTAACTTTATCTTTGAAAAAGAAAAGTTTAGCCTGAAGGTGATGCATTTATTTCTTTTCAAGGAAAAATATTTGATTATCTTAATGAAACTATTTCTTTATTTGAACAAATATTCTTTCTTTAGAATACAAATCAAAAATTTAAATACATTTTCTATCAAATAAAGTTTTTGTTAAACATCACAGAATTTAAAAAAAGAAGCTCTTTAATGATACTTCAGATATTTGTAATCTACGTTCTTTGAAACTTTCGAATTCTTTGGTTCTATTTCTCGGAAAAAATCATTTGTTTGATAAATGAAAAGAAATGTTAATATTGTAATTTTTTTTATCAACAATACCCTTAACAAATGTGTATTAAAAAGTTTTAACTCTTTCTTAACTGCGTTAAAATTAATCATAGATATTTCGTACTATTTCGTGTTTTTTTAAAGTTTTTCTTAAATAAAATAAGGAAAACCAACAAAGCTTGGAAATGAAGGTAGGCAAATTAAAAGTTTATTTTTATTTAAATTTTTAAATCTTCTTCGATACAAAAAATAAATTAAATATAATATAAAGATTCTTTAATTGTTTATATATATATATATATATGTAAAAAATTCAAAACTATTTTGACAAAATAATTAATTAAAATCGATTATTATTATCTAATTATTATCCAAATTAAAGTTAATCACATAAGAATTTTTATATGCAACCGCAATTTAACACTTTTTTATATTAGCCATCCAGGGGGCTATTGTTTTAGGTGGATCACTTTTGGCGTACCAGATCACTTTTCAATTTTTTTATACTTCTGTTTAATTTAATTATATTTTGCTTAAATATATTCAATTTAATAATATATCGTTTGCTTAAATTTTAATATTAAAAAATTTTACTATTTCCCATTTCTCAAGATTTCATCATTTACTTTAATTTTTATATTTGTATTGAGTAATTTAATAATAATTATTAAAAGCACACCTTGGATGTGCAAACCTGTTCTTTGCAAACCTTTGCATAAAACTTTTATAAATATATTTTCCCTGAGCTTAAATATATTCAATTTAATAATCAGTCTTTTGGTCTAATTTTAATTATATGTAGTTGATATGATATTCAATTTAATAATTTATCATTGCCTTAATTTTAATTAATATTTAGCATAAATATATTAAATTTAATAATTTATCGTTTCCTTTAATTTTAATATTGGAAAAATTTACAATTTTTCATTTCTCGATATTTCACGTTTTACTTTAATTATTATATTTAAATGAGTAATTTAATTATAAATAAAAGTGCAACTTATATATCTAAATCTGTTCTTTGCAAAACTTTGCAAATAAGACTGTTGTATCTGTTTCATACTTACATTTAATTAAAAAAAAGAATTTTAAAGGAACTGATAAAATTGCATGATTTAGCTTTTTATGACTTTGTATTTATTACAATCTCTCTACTTTCTATTCTGAGCATTTTAATTCAAAAAACAGAGGACTTTTAGTCTATCTAAATGAATTATTAGTATAGTATATGAATATACTTAAATTAAAATTAGAAAGTGTTTTTCTATTTCAAAAAAACAGTATAAGAATAAATTCAATCAA
Organism: Nephila pilipes; assembly: GCA_019974015.1. Taxonomy (NCBI): domain Eukaryota; kingdom Metazoa; phylum Arthropoda; class Arachnida; order Araneae; family Nephilidae; genus Nephila; species Nephila pilipes. The sequence continues at coordinate 30,865 of BMAW01113686.1, forward strand.
AAAGATAGTTGAGAAATATGACCAATTTATATATTTCTCCTTTTAATTGAATTAAATGTAAAGATTGCACTACAATTCATATTAAAACTCTCAAAACTTAAAACATAATGCATATCTTGTGTTCCAGTAATTTTGTGTAACTTACTTTTATTTATTCAAAATACGAACATACAGTAAAATTTCTATTTCAGGTTTATTACAAAATTGTAAGTTTATATTTACACGCATACTTTCAATTTTGCTTCATTCCAAAGATAACAATGAAAGGACATTTTCAGTCGATTTTTAAGAAACTAACAATTTCTAATGAAGTCCCATGGACCAGTGTTTCCCAAAAAAATTATGAGTACCAGTTTAAATACATAACGTTGTGAGAGAATTTCAATAGTTTTTTGTTGTCAAATGAAAATATGCTTTATTCCATTTAATGATTAATTTATTCAAGTCCATATAAACTGCGAAGGAGGGTGTCTAAAATTGATCATTTTAAATACTTCCTGGTATTTTATGCTACAATATACAATAATTTTATGCTACAATATACAATAATGGTCTATACAATAATTTCGCACGAAACGGAAATAGTAATGAAGGTTACAAAGAAATACTAAGTAAAAGAATTTTGACAAAATATGTTAAAATATGATGAACTAGTTAAAAAATCTCGAAACAAAATGTATGACTTGCAATTTTTAAACACTCTGAATAGTTTAACTGTATTTCAAGTCATTTCTCGAATTCTTAGTTATTTAAATGATTGAGGGAAACTCTTATACATTAATATAGTATTCTAATAAATGGGTAAAAGAGACGGTATAATTTTTAATGTGAAATCTACTTTAACTCAATAGGAAAATTATAAGAACTATATCATTTGGTGAAGATATTTCTGAAAAATAGTTTCGTTTCTAGTGAACCAGGTGTGAAAAGTAAAACTTTCACACACAAAAATTTAACTTTCTACTGAAGAAATAGATTTTTCTTGATAAAATTCATAAATCAAACGCTTTTCTTTTCTTCACTGCTATTTTGTAACATAATGTAAAATATTCTCTTTTAAAATCTATCATAAATTCACTCACAAACTGCTGTTAACGAGAATCAGCCTCGGAATTATAAATAAGGTAGTTAAAAATGAATTTGGCATCAGGCAGTTCATTGCCCAATCCGAACTTAATTTAAAAAGTATTTCCTTTTTGTCACAGCAAATTACTTCCCGCTCCTTTTAAAGATGAAAAAAAGAAGAAAAAAACATACCAGACTACTAGGGACATCCTTTATAGCGAAAAATAAGGGAAGAGTATGCACACTCCTGTGCCAGGGAACGTGTTATAAATATGCATGGCTACATTTTCCCATCGGCAAACCCTTCAAGAAAGCCATGAATAATTTATCTTCATCTCCGGAATGTTAGGGATTTGAGAGGGAATTGCCACTGTTTGGTCACGAGCGTCACGTAAAGCAAAGCGGACCTTCACCTAACCTTACATAAAAGATGCACTAACGCCAAACATCGGAACAGATATCATCCAGAATAAGTTTCTCTTCCTACAATCAAGCATCGCGTTTCAATCAACACTTGTTTTTCCCGGATGTCTTTCCGGAACAGGAAAAGTTCTGTAATGCCTTTTCCAGATCGAGTGTTTCCATGAAGAGCATTGAAGAAGTCTTTCGCAAGAGAGGATCACATTTACTGCGAGACTGTGTGTGATGTCTCGCACACAATCAGGGGAACAGCCAGACTTAATAGGGGACACACCAAAATGGTCTTTAAGAAGGTGTATTCTGGAGGCATACAAATGGGATAGATAGGATAAGCGTCTTCAAGATGTTTTCGAAAGACGTGGAGAGACGGAGTTGTTTTATGGTTCTCAGTATAGCTCACGGAGATGAATAAAATGGTGAAGGTAGATTTCGACTTGTTCTTGGAGTGGATTTATGGCAAGTCATGAGTTCGTATACTGAGTTTCTGTATTTAACTAAGGAGGTGTGAAATCAATTAGAATAACCTAAGCAATAATTATTATGAATATAAAAATTATTTTATCACACTAATGTGATTGGGGAAGGAAAGGGTCAGAAACAGTAATAATAATATGAATCATTAATAAAATTGAGAATAACAATAAGTCAAGATTGTTTTCAGTTCTGAAAATAGCGTTTCGTCTATGAATAAATCCTCTATGTATATTGTAGATTGTTTGCGGGAAAAATTTATGACAGATCATGAAATTTTATATAATGTGTATCTATGATTAACAATAAAGCGGTGAGAAATGTATTGGAATAAACTAATAATTAGAATGAATACGAATTATTACTATACTATACTGAAGTGATTAGAAAGTGAAGATATTAAATATTGTTTAATTATAATAAAACATAACAGTTTTTGGGTTCTCAAAGTAGCTCACTGAGATTAATTAATCGTATAGCAAAATTCCAATTTATTCTTAGAATAACCTTATGAACCCACAAAATGTGTTGTTTAATTTAAATAAATAGAGGTGAAATACGTATAAACTAGTAAAATATGCTTATCAAATATAGTGACTATAATAATTATTATAAAATACTGAAATGATGAAAAAGGAAAGTATAAGATATATATAATTATAATAAATGATATTTCAAGAACTTGTATATTTCTTTCTTGTAATTAATTAGGAATTATTAAATATGCCATGTTAAATTGTTAAATGACAATTATAAATAATATTAATTAATTAATTGTATTTGCAGTAGTGATATGGGAATGTAAATATAAGATATTGTATAATCATAAAAAAAGCAGGACTCCCCATACTCGCTTCCCGATAGTAGTTTTTATAATAAATTATTTTCTTTTTATCTTATAAGTACACAAAAGCATTAGCTTTTGCGCTTATAATTTATTTAAAAGAAATAGTTTTTGTTACAGTATGCAATTCTTTACTTTCTCAAAAGGATAAAATTTTATTTAATGCCATACATAAATACTTATTCATTGTTCCCGCTAACCGTTTTATAAGAACTCAAAAAGGTGTTTAAGTTACTTAATTTATTATAAACAGTATAAAGTCTTCAACTGCAAATATTTCTGAGATTGAAATGTTTTAAGATAAATATGAAATTTTAAATAAATATTAAATTCAAACATATCCTTTAAAACTAAATTTTATTACATGAAAAACAATAATTTAAGACTTACATTTGTAACGAATTATATTTATTGTTGTTAATAAACACAATAGCGCAATACTAATAGGCCATACGTATTTAACCATTTTATACATGATCTGAATAAGCAATATTAAAATTAATTAATAATGCTGAGTGGTTAGCTAACAGGATTTATAACAAAAAATTATAATGAAGAATTTTATTCATGTGGGAATCACTAAAAAGTTGACATCAAATAACTTGATGCGATTCAAATTAACTCTATGTGATAAAATATTGCATAAATTCATTTTAATTTTTCAAAATTTGAGGATTACTTAAACTTGACATAGAATAAGCTCAATTTTCTTACAGATCATTTATTTTGCCTTTTGTTTGAATGATTTTACTATTTTATCAAGTTTTTCCATTTTTAAAATTATGGAATGAAAAGCAGTTTTTGGAGGCACAATTAAAGTAATCCTGTCTTAGTTAGTTTTCCTTATCCTGTAAAAGGAAATTAAAATATTTAGATATTTATATGTTAAAAATGTTTTTAAATGTTATTTTTCAGTTTTTCTATTAGTTTATATTATAGGTGAAATTATAGTGAAGACTATTTTTTATAATAATAGGAATTATAAACAGTTATAAGTACATTTTACGTAATACGTTTTTTTTTAATTTACTATGTTCGTTTAATGCTTTATTGAAACAAATAATTAAATTTATATGTAAAATAGTTTAAAATAAAATTCATAAATAAGAAACTATTATAATATTTATGAAAAGAAGTTTTGAAACTTTAAGTATAAAATATACAGAATCATATTTCACACAAATAGAAAAAAAATACTTTTCTTAAAATGGAGTTTATTTGTAAAGAATTAATTGGGAATTCTAATGTTTTTACAAATGAACTTTGTAAAATATAATAAATATTTTATTACTTATAGCATAAAGAGGTATAATGTTTAATTCCTAAGAGGACAGATTTTTTTTAAATTATTGGTACACCTAACTCTTCGCTACTTAAATTTCCTTCAAAACATGTGTAATATGTTAGTTGAAAGGTTGAAAAGTAAGAATAATTACAGCCGTTTCTAATATATTTTAAGTGGCTACATTATGACATATTTAAGTAAGCGATTAAGCTATTTTTACAGGAAAGAGAAAAAGCAAGAAATTCTTGTGTAATAATCACTGACAAAACGAACTTAATTTATCTTCAGTGGAACTCTTTAAAGCAATAGAACCTCAATAAATTAATTGTATTATTTACTAAATGTTTGTACGCTAGAAAACCGAATTACCAACAATATTTTCTGTTACCTTCCATTTAAAAATAAGTCTTTCCCAAAAGAGCATAATTAAAATGTTTTTTTTAACTTCTATAAATATTCAATATTCCAAATTGTTGGTTTATACATTATTTAGCTTCAAAATGAAGAAATATCTATGATTAAATTCTAAATATATATATATATATATATATATATATATGTAGCTAAGAATAGAAATAACAACCCCTTGATTTAATTATTATCTTGTATAAAATTATTCTTAATAAACTATTAGAATCTACTCACGAAGAGTTTTATTTAAGAAATGTATATTCATAGTTATTACGGTAACCTATTTTATATTCAAAATCAAGGAATATACATTGCTATTTAATTTGAATAGATACTCTGTAAAATTTATCAACACACCGTACGTTCGAGAATATGTCTGCTCTCACTATAAGTTGGATTTGATACCGTAAAATATATTAATACGAGTTCCAGAAAATATACTTGTTTTTGAATGTCTTACCTTGCATTTTAGTTCTATTTGACTCTCACTTCTCTTTATATTACTAAAATGCTTCAAATAATTCATATTTCCTTACTGTATATTTTTCTGTACTAAAATTGATTTCTTTGCAAATTGTAACGGGACCTTGTACACATTCCACTTTAACTAACTACTTAACTATGATGTTTGTCATGAAAAACTCACCAAGTAAAAGAACTCATAAGTTTAAACAGATACAAAAAAATATCTGCATATTTATGTATCTATTTACGCAAATATACAGAATATTTTTCTGTGGTGAGGCATGTGTATTTAAAATTTTAAAATATTAATAATTTTCCAACATTCTGTTTATTAAATTTTCAAATATAAACTATCTACTGAATAAGCGAAGTATTCTCAATTTTTGACAACGAAATTATCGTTGGCAATTTGGCTTCTTTTACTATATATGGGTAAATAATATTCCGTCAAATGCTTTTAATTTTGAATCGGTACTACTAATAATATAAATTAAAATATTTATTACCCATAAATCTATTGAAATTTTAATCTTACTAAATATATTCTATTTTTGTAGCTTTTTTAATTTATTCTCCATATGATAAATATTTTTTTCAGAATTTTCAATTCATACTCTAAGTTCCTTTCTCCAGATTCCACTTTCCAGTCTTTCATGGGAGATCAGCAATCTTTTACCAAAAGAAACCCTTTCGGAACCCTCCATGTAATTTCCATATCCTTCCCCATGTACATATGTTGAAAGAGATCTATGCTACATCGGTACTTGCAAAACTTTCCTTTAATGGCATTGCTCATTTCCGATGCATAAAATCAAACTAAATTCACAAAGTTGTCGCGTAGTTTGTTCGGAATTTATCATGGAATAGCTTCTGTATTGATTTCGATGACTTCCAGTGCTTAGTCTTTTTTCTTACATATCAGCTGCTATCTTGCATGTACAATATTTGCACACTTGAGTTATTTTAGGATGTATCTAAGGAATTTGAAGATGTGAGGTTTCATTAACTTCAGAAAATTGTTACACTCTATTTTTTTTCTTGTATCAGAACATCCAATTACTTGCGTCAGTGTCAAAAAAAATTAAGAGAAATGTTATCTGCTTCCAAATTATAAATATAAATTTTGGATTTGTACATTTGGATGTAGAATAAACTGAAACTCAGATGAAAACAAAAAATTACTTTCGTATTTTCCGTAAACAATATTTCGGAAATGTTATAGAAATCTTGTTTTGTTTGTTTGCATATAATAACCATTCCATATCCATATAAAATGGTAAAAAAAAAAGAAAATTAAAGCGGTGATATTATTTTATTGAAGCTTTTAATTGATCCGTTTGTCGTTAAATATAAATTGTTAAATTAATCATACTAGCTTTATAAACAATATGAATGCTAAATCACTTAAGAATTATTTCGAAGCGTGAGTAAATTATTTAATTCTGAACAAGTTGGAATATTTTAATATTTTCTTTGTGGACTTTGTAAGTTATTAATATAGTTTGTGTCGTTGAAAAACAATTTTGATTCAGTCTTTTTAATACTAGTGAAACCGGAATGGAATGACAGTTACTTTCTCTGAGAGGAAGAAAATTTAACACGTTTGAGAAATTATTTGTGGGAAACGGAGGAACGTTGTCTGCAGACAAGCCTACAGTTAAAAAACCATATTCCAGGACTTAATTTTGTGAAGAGATGGATTTGTAATCTATAATTATATATATGATTTAATGAACAATATAACCTTCTCTATTTCACTTAAGTTTTTAATTACATTATTAAACTTTTATTTAGATTTATAATTTTATAATTAAAATTAAGATAATTTAAATATAATTGTGCTGATTTTAATTATAATTATGCTTTTTTTATTAATAACATAATTGTTATAAGTTTAATTATGATTAAGATAATTTTAATTATAATTATCTTAATTTTGTATTTATAATTATCTTATGTTTAATTATGTTTGAGATCATTTTCATTACAATTAAGATACATTTTACTTATAATTAAGGTATATTTTATTACTTTAATTTAATTTGGAAACTTGTTCTTTCTATTAATATAACATTTAAAATTATTTTAAATTTGTTATCAAAGCAATCTGAATAATCTCAATTATTTGTTTTGATTATTATTTCTTCGATATTCTATATAATATAATAAACAAATTCTTATCTTTCCATTAATATTTTTTTTAATTATTGAAAAAATAATTTAAGTAGGAAACTTATTGAACTTAAAGTTACTCATGTAATGTGGTGCATCAAAAATTATATCAAAAATAAATTGCTAATATATTATTGTGTATCAGAAATTTAATATTATTAGCATTTATATAAGTATTTTACAATACATAATATAGATTTCTGTTATGCAGCTAATATTTGGATTATGCATAGTTTTGTTATAATCGAATTTGAAATCTCGAGTTTCTGGACTGGTAGGAAGTCTAACAAACTAATTTCAAAATTTCAGCAATCATCTTTCGAGACAATGCTTTCAAAATGCCTAATAATATTTCTGCCGCCTTCAATGGAAAATTGCACCAAAATATACAGGTATTTATTAAAAACATATTCGATACAGATAAATTCTGCAAAATATCATTATATATTATTTTCAAAATATTATTCTACTGGAATGCTTAAACGGAGTGTATTATTTTTATTTTTTAAATTGGTGTTCTAATCAAACAAAATTATATGTGGCAACATTTACGTCTTTAGTTCAATTCAATGCTTTCACAAAGCAGATAAATAAAAATGTAACAGAATCTCTTTTCTCAGTGACCTATTTTCATTGTAAAGAGTTGCGTCTTATTTCTATATTTCTTTCTTATGGCATTGTATTCAAATCTTGTTTGCTTAGAGATCGATTAATTATTATGATTTTATGCTCTGGTTCTTTTGATTGAAAGCAAAATTTCAGAGATTTGATTTTCTTTTCGATATTCAGCACTTTTAATTTATTTGTATTTCACTTTTTTTCTCTATGCATTCTATATGTTGCTAATTAAATTTTATTCTTCAATGGACTCGTTATACAAGAAATAAAGGTCCTGAGAGATATCACAATAAAAAGACTGTTTGTGTAAATTTGTCAGAAAATTTTGAATTTTTTATTTTTTTTATTTTTTTTTATTTTTGGAAATTATATGCAACATTTTTAATTAGTCTGATGAAACTTATGATATTCATTTCCTTCACATACACTCCCATTAATCCTTTAATCATTTAAATAGCGCCGTTTAATGTGATTTTTGAATTTGTATTGTTTCTTACAGATAACATTTAATCAGCTATTGCATGTAGTCAATCAGTTATGTCTGCAGAAAATAACCGACTTTGAAACGGAAACTATGTTTCAGAACACATCACACTCGTCATCATCTTAACACTATTTCAATATGATCAAAATTTATAAAGGACATATGTAATTAATATCAGCATCCATTTGCTGAGATATAAAATGGCAAAAATAAATGAAAACTTCATATTTTGCATGTTTAGTTTTTAAATGTCCTATAAACAAAATTAAAAGCAAACTGATTATAAAGCCTTCGAAGCATTCGGAGGTCAAACGAGCTTCTTTCTAATGTTCACGAATGTTTTTAACAATGCAAGGTAAGAGGGTATTACTAACTGCAATGATATTTCAATATAATATTCTCAAAAACATTTTAACCGTTGAAATGCATAAAGAAATTATTTTAATAGGTATTTATTGATATTACTTCTTATGAATTTATGTGTATAAAAGCTTTTGCTAGTCTGTTTGTTTCCAATGAAACAATTTCAAATACAATCAGAAATTTCCTTAACTCCCAATTTCTTTTATCTATTACTTATTATCCTTATAAAACATTTAAAATTCACGAAACACTTTAAAAACGAAAATGATAATTAGAATAATCTAGAATCCTATTTCAAAAATTTCTATGAAAATTTTCTACCTTTTTCAAAATGTTATATATATATATATATATAAACCATTGCTAAGACTAAATAGACTTATCATAACTGCAGTGTAGATCAAAAGAACTTAACAAATTTGAAAATTTAATGTAAAATAAACTAATTGGTTTACAAGAGGACGAGTAAGAGGCAAATGGTTTCCACAATGAAATGTTTTGTTTGTGTAAATAAAAAATAATTTCGAATTTATCCCACGTAGGAACTTTATCGTAAAAACAGCAAAAACGGAACTCACCACCTAAAATTCAGTACCACTACTTTATATAAGAATTAGCACATCATTTACAAGTTCATTCCCAATAACCATACTTCCAAATGTTCCCCATGTGAATCTAATCTCGAATCGTGATTTCTGATTTACACTATCCAAACTAATCTTTATGAATGAAACACGTGTATTAACTAATTAGAGGACATTTAGCGTCATCGGCTGGTGAAATTTGAATCTAGTTTCATTTCTACAAATAAAACGTTTCACCGTGGGAAGAATTAAGTTTCCCGTCTACCCGCCATTTTGATTTCATCAGCTTAATGTTAATCCTATGGAATTTCGACTTTAATTCTCACATCTTTATTAATTGAGCTATTTGAATGCAATAAAGTGCATCTGAAAAAACAAAAAATAATGAATGTTTCTTTGGAATTACTTTTTTCCTCCGATTTTTAAAAATATTTGAAAATATTCTTCAAAGACCAGAAAACTTAAAACGAATAATTAAAATAAGAATAAAAATATTTTTAAAAATCTTAGGAAAAAAGTAATTCCACAGAAGCATTGATTATTTTTTGCACTTTCAAATACACTTTATTGCATTCAAATAGGTCAAATAATAAAGATGTGAGAATTAAAGTCAAAATTCCATAGGATTAACATTACGTCCACGAAATCAAAATGGCTGGTAGACGGGAGCCTTAAGGTCCATGCTGCAGTGTTGTGAGTCATTATTTGATTTAATATTAAATTTCAATTGTGTCAGTGATTTTTCGACCACCATATATTTTAATCGTAATCAAATTAATAAAACAATTACTTTTGATATGAATTGATACTGCTTCTCATATACATTATACCATAAGAACTTTTACCAGATTGTTTATCTGCCGGTGAAACAACATCAGGAGCCTCTAGAGTGCACAATCTTACTTTCCACTTACTTATCCTCTTTGTTAAGCATTTAAAATCCATGAAACACTTGAAAAACGAAAAATAGGTGTTATAGATGCAGCACAAATTCCAAGATTACACTTTCTCTCGAGCAAAATCTCGTTTACTGCCTCAAACTTTATGACAATGACGGATATGCTGCTTTTACGACAAGCAACCCAGAAGAAGCGTCAGAGAAGGAAACGTTCCAGACATGTGTTTCCTGGTCATTACCTTTCCCTGCTTTTTTTTTCACGTGTTCTCTGGCGAAAATATCGCCCATGGCTAGAGCTTTTCCTTCCAGAAGTAATGTCCAAAAGCTTTTAGATTCGCTACCGAAAGTGAGTTTTTCTCTTTTCTGAACTTTATAAATCGATTATTGCTCCCTGCACTTGAAGAAGTTATGTTGGGTTATAAGTTATTGGACTGAAAAACAGATCAGGAGATTGAGTTATATTTGTGTTTTTCGCATACGTGGTCCCGTTGAAGAATGTTTGTCCATAAATATGCACATAAGAAAGAAACATAACATCATTTGTTTCATACATTGTACACAGCTGCGAATTCAGCTTTTCTACAAGGACATTTATGATCTTATTTATGAATAGCTAGAAAAAATTGCATTACATTAAGGAATGTTTCTAAAATGCGTTTGTTTGGAATATTTTACTCTTCGTATTTTATTCATGAGATTGGGTTATATTTATTTGCTGATCTAAATACATTTCTTTTATAACATGAAATTCAATCACTAACTTTGTTTTTATCATATATAAATAAAATACTCAACACTTAATATACCATTTATGGTTCATTGAGTTAAAACTCAAGTTCATAAATTATTTTGACAATCAACTAATTTGATACCATTTTAAAAATACAATGAACTTTATTTAGCACTGGTACATGAAATCCAACATTATTATAAATTTGTTTATTTCATAATTTTTGATTAATACATTTCTTAATAATATGAAGCAAATTACATGTTGGTTTTCGTTTTCAGCATGCTAAATAATAATGTACTTCACCTGCAACATTTTATTCTTTAATTAAGAATGGAATGTTCTTCATATAAAGTTACTGCTATTAAAATGTAAATTTGAATAAAAAGTAAAGAAGTAATTATCTTTTGTGTTTGTAATTAGACTATTTTATTTTATTATTTGTTTGAAAAAAGGATTTCATTTTTATAAAATTATTAAACTAAAGAATAGTGAAGCAATTTCGAAACTTTTGAAATCACACTCGACTGCTTTTACAAGAAATATAAGTAAAAAAACTTGATTTTATTATTTTTATAATATTTGCCAATATATTCTCGAAAATAAATTTCAGGAACTATTTCTAAGTTTAAGCAGTAATAATAGTTTAATAAAATATAATGCAATTTAAATGCACAATGAAATTTCTGCAACAGTAAATATTCTAAGAAAAAAGTAGTGATGTATAAGAAATATTACATTATTTGCAAAATTTCTATTTAGAATCGCCTTTAATATTTCAGATGTATAGAAATATTCAACATATTCAAAGCACCTAACTAAATTATGTAAAAAATAAATATTTGTTTAAGCATTTGATTGTTAAGTGGTGACAGAACATGGTTAGAGGCTGTTTTAATGTAATCTAACAATATTAAAAATGAATTACTATGACAATTCTTTTCCAAGATATTCTAAAATTCTACATATTTATATAAAACTTTTAGTTGAAAATATCGTTCATTATTATACAATATTAAAAGGTTTAACATTTAAATATACTCCTCGAAAGTGAAAGTGCAACACCAAGAAATAATATATATAGCGTCATGAAAATTTCAGAAGCAATAGTGGTGATGTGGATATGCAAATTATTAAAAAAAATACATATATAATCATAATAAACCAATTTATTCATTATTTAATGTGCCCTCCTCGGGCAATTATACAGGCCTCAATTCGGTAAGGCATTCTGTCAATTGATTCATTGATGGTTGCCTGAGGTACCCACTGCCATGCTATATCCACTGTTGTGCGCTGATGTTCAACGGACTACGCTAGTCGTCCTCTGCTCATGTCACGTCCAATGAAATCCCAGAAGTGTTCAATGAAATTCAGATCTGAAGAGTTTGCCGGCCACGAATGAATGTCAAATCCAATCAGGCTGTTAAGAGTTCGCCGCGCGACAGCCGACCTAGCATTGTCTTGCTGGAATACTGTTGGGTACGCCCTGCAACAATGGAAAAACAACAAGATCCGCTACTTGTGTGACGTAGCGATCCACTGTCAAACGACTGTCAATGTGTACCTGATGCGTACTGTGATGAAACATTATGCCACCCCAAAACATTATGCCCGGTGTAGGACCTGTTGAAATAGGTTGGTTCGTAGCGTTCTACGGGTCGCCATCATACCCGTCCACAGCCGTCATTCCTTCACAGACAGAAACGAGATTCATCCGTGAACAATACCCGATACAATTCGATGGTCCAGGCACGATGACGATGATACCATGCCAGGTGCTTAGCCATGTGTTGAACGGTCAACGGTATTTCTGTTGATGGTACCCGTACATTAACAGAAATACTGTTATATATTTTACAATATATAACGGATAATTACAGAAATATCAATATATTTTATGCAGTCTGTTACGTATTGTTTGGGTATACACAAAACCACCTGCTCCTGGAGGCAACCGGCTTCATATGTCACGTGCCATGCAGAAAGGTTCTCGAATAGTCAACTGGCGAATACGCCTGTCTGTGTGCTATGACGTGCGTCTGTTAGCACCATTTCCTCTTCGATATGCACGTAGACCTACCTGAATATATCGTGTGACACAACTTTGGATGGTATTGACGTTGTGCTAAACACGAGTTGCTATTGTGAGCAGCGACAACCGAGTTCATGGAGTTCGATAATACGGTCACATTTCCCGAGTGAATAACTGATGGTATTGAGTTCGTCGAGGTCTCATATTCATTTTCTAAGCTTCTTCAAAAGTTGAGAAATCTTGTGACATTGGGATATTCGCGGTTTTCTCTTCCCTAACCTTGGGGACTTTTAATTAAGATTGATTGCTATTTTTATGCAACTTCTTCCCAACCAAAAATGAAACGTGAGTATTTGAATTACAGGCCGGTAGAAATAAAGTGAGGCGAGGGAGATAGGAAGTATATAAGCCAAGCTTGAGACACACGATTGAGGTGGAATGACTTTAGCTTTTAACTTTTGTTCTTATTCGAAGACGGTGTCGAGAATTGCTACGAATTATCAGCGGCGTAGTGTAGCCTAGAAGTCGAGACAGCTTCAACTTCGCTCCATTGTAAGACTCCGTTAGTTTGATATTAGTAAAACAAGTGAATATATCTAAGGTGATATTTTGGGGAGAGTTGGTATACATTTGTCATTATAGTATTATAGTATTAAATTATGAAATAAATACAGTGTGTACGATCTGTCTAACGTCTCTTTGACTGACTTATTTACTTTTAGTGTTAGTACATTTAGTTTAGTTAGTTACAATTAGTTGGCACAAGAGGCGAATAGGAATATTATGTCGTCACAGCCTCAGATGCTTCTGATGAGAAGGAAAAATTGCTGGCCTTTATGGCCCGAATATGAGTATTACGTGATCAGATGCGAGCTCGAATTTAATCATTTGCGTATCCATCTCACCAATATTGCTCCTGAAATTTGCGTGATGCTACGTGCATTATTTCTTGGTGTTACAATTTCACCTTGAGGAGAGTATTTCACAAACATAGAAATTAATGAATGTAATGCAGATTGTAGAAAAATAGCTGAAAAACTTATTGTATACGAAGAGTAAAAGAAGCTCACATGAAAATGTCTTGTGGAATGGAGAAAATATTAAACAAATGCAAATTTTATTATGAAATCGTTCTTTTCTTTAGAGTAGGACCTAAACTATCTGCATTGAATAATGTAATTACGGACTTGACAGCCCAATAGTTTGATATTTTATTATATAAGGTATCGATAGAAAGGCACAGTCGTTAGTGTTAATCTAGCATGGAGTTAGTTTCGGAAAGTGTGGATGTGGCAAGAGGAACAATATTTAAAGTTGTGGCCAAGTGATGAAAACAAAACTGTGATAACACTTTCTTGGAAATTGTGGACTTTAGAGAAGGTTGACAAAAAAAAAAAGATCGATGCACAATGGCACGAATCAATTACCATGAACAAAATTCACAGTCCAGCAAATAACAGCAGATTTGAAAATAGGTGGAGATGATCCCATTTCAAGCTGACCAGTTAACTCAGAGCTTTACAGATTAAAGCTTTAATGACTGTGGCAAATAACATATCCTCCTTTCTGACATCAATGCCAATAGCGCGTACAATGTACAAATAACATCAAAAATGGAACCTGGTTCATTAGAAAAATGTAATATCGTTTGTGAGAGTAATAACATTTTACTTTGTTTCCCACCAAAATAAGAGTTTTTATTTTATGATGTCCTCCCTTAAATGCTTTCTTTTCTGACTGCTAGATGACATCTGTAAAACTTGAAGGCTGATCTTTCAATGATAGAGGTGCTATTTTTTGACATTCTTTAAGACCAATAGTCATTCTAAAACTCGAGAAAAATTCCCAGACCAAATACAGGTTGTCTTAATGAACATGAGAGCAAAGGTAAAGACTTATCACAGCTCCCTCAGTCACAACAACTTAAAATTATTAAATATTTCTGAGAAATGCTAGAACAACAAGTGACAAGTCTAATTCATTCACCTAAATTGGGAAATATTTTAATGGAAGAATGAAACATACAATATCCTTACCTTAAGTGAGATATCTATATGTTTCAATTACACTTTAAATTATTTCTATCCGTAATGTTCAGTTGCTGACCAACTACGTATAATAACAATAATAATGATTAAAAACTAATTTTTTTCATTAATTTACCGATTATTTGAATGTATAACAGTTTAATAAATTATATCATCAAAATTTAATAATATTGCTTTATTTTGTCCAATATGAATTATGCTATCCTCTGTTTGAAGATAATCGCATTTTCCAGTAATTAATGGAAAAATAAGAATTATTACATGTTAACCCGTCCACTCCTAGCGTATCATATTTGATACGCTCGCATCTCCCCTCCTCTACCCAGTGTATCACATTAGATACGTATCAATAGAGATACGCTTGATGAAAACGTTTCATTTGATTTTTTTAATGTTACTATATGGCGTTACAATACCATGAAATCTATTTAGATAGGTTATTTGGAGTGTTGACCTTGGTAATATGAGCTTGGATTTCACTTCTGGCTACCAGGAGGGGGGGATTGTTAAAAGCACGTGCTGCGGCGCGGCTCTTTAAATGTAATGACATGATTTAAAGGATGCACTTTATTCGGTTTGCTTTTTTCTTTCTTGCTTTCTTCTTAGAAGTTCGAATGAGAATTTATGGGCATTTAGGGGGGTTAGGGCTTTTAGTAGCAGATGCTCCCAGCAGTTCGTTTCATTCGGGAGGTTTTTATTTGTAGCGACAGTCATGACAAAAAGAAAGTATATATCTGATACTGAGATTTCGAATTAATGAAAGAATCTGACAGTAAAGTTTGCGAAAATAATCCAAATCTGTACATTGCCATTAAATGAAAAAAAGGTCGAAGAAGATGTGCCCTTTGCTCAAACTCTTGCGTGAAGCGTAAAAAGTTGACAAAATATGAGTTTAAGACAAGTGACGTTGGACTATGCATTGAAGATTTTTTTTTTATAAAAATACCATACTGCAAAATAAGATTCATTTTTTATGTCTTAATATTCCATGTAGTGGTACATCATTACATCATGAAATTTATGTAACAAATGTAGGTATATATTGTATTTTCTTAAATGATATGAATTTTTATGTAATTTTATATATAAAGCATACAATTTTCGATTAAATCTTTTTTTCTTTCGTATATATTAAGATTAATGCGTTTTAAATAATATAAGTAAAAACCTAAATATTATAATGAATAGCCGATTTTAGAGGAATTTTTTTCACGAATTAGGCTTAATATATAAAAATGTCTGGAAATCGTCTAAAATCGTTTGCAACTCCGTGACACTCCACGGTAAGAAGCCGCTGACCCAGAGAAACACTTTTTTCCCCTCCGGTAGCGAAAGAGTTAAATATAATTCTAAAAAATGCTATTTTTCACAAGATGAGACAATTACGAGAATGAAATTTTGTCTCGTATATCGTCCTCATAACTAGATCACGACACAGGATTACGAAGTATATCACTAGTATCTTATTATGTAAATCTAATGAAAAATTAATTTTATAAAATAAGATAATTTATTACAGCAAACGTGTCTGATATTTTTGACTTCTTTCCGACTTTCTTCATTAAACATTATATTCAATTTTAATCTTCTGTCTTTAGCATAGTTAAGCAGGTATTCTGTAGATTGAATATTAAATTAAAATCTATCAAAAAGTCTATCAAAAATGATCTATTAGAAAATTAACATTTTTTTCCTATTCAAAATCTGCCTACTTTTTTTAAGTTTAGTATTAAAGAATACATTTCTTAACAGTTGAACAGGAATTGAGTTTAACATTATGCTTTATATGCATACAAATAAACTAAATTATATAAAAGCAGCATAAAATATTTTAAAATTGGTAATTATAATCAACTAGCTGATACCCGCCCGCTTCGCTGGGCAGACGATAATATTATATTTTGGAACCTATACATAAAATATCAAGAAAATTGAAGCATTGAAACGACCTTTGTGTTCTCTAGATGGTTTTTTATCGGCATTAATTATAACCTTTAACTCCTTTTGGTCTTTAGGAACTGAATCAACAGCAGCTTTGAAATGGTGAATATACCTGTTATGTTCATGTAGCGCCTTTTGTAATTGGCTAATTCTGGCTTAACACCTGGGAAAATACCACAATGAATGTGTTTTTCACGTTCATCATCACAGAGAAAGTAAAGCTGAAGAAAAGAAGGTTGTTGAGGAGGCTCAGCCAATAGGCTACCTATCCTGTGGTATACCTGCCCGTGGACTTTAAATGTTGGCATAAAATTTCCTTCCTTCAATTCTTTTGCTCCGAATGACGTCATCTGAAAACATCCATTATACTTACGAATTGTAGAAAGAAAATGTTCTGAAAGCTGATCCTTATGGCTAAGAAGACCATGCAAAGGTTCAGGGTAGGATCTAATAGCAGGAAGCTGGATTTGACCACCACTGCAGCACATTCCTGGAGGTTCTTCTATCCATTTTAAAGCACGGCACCTCGAACAGGGCAAACGTTTTCCGATACTGACAATTTTATTATTTGAATAGTCTATATATATTTTATATTTAAAACCAGACAAATTTTTGGAAGTCCATGGCACTAATTTAACTTTTGATCTTTTTTCAGTGTATTTAATTACAGCTGCCTGATTAACATGGGGGTTATTAGAAAAGTATTTTCTTACAGCTGCTCTATGTACTTCAGGATGACTTATTATGAGTATATTTTGTAGCAGCTTGTCTTACTTGTTTATATCTAATTGAATTTGTGAATCTTTTTCTTCTTTTTTTACCTTTATTTAGTTGAAGAGATATTACATCATTAATAATTGATTCACTTTAACTTGAAAAATCAATGTTAGATATTGATTGAATCTTTGAAACTAACACAGACACATTTTCTTGAGGCTGAAACGCTAAAGATGACACATTTTCTTCATTTTGTTTCACATTATCATAATCAGGACTAACTTTACTAATATTTGTTAATCCAACTATTTAAATATAAACATCAAAATGACCACTATTACAGTTTCCCGTAAAACGTAATCTTTTTTTCCCCTGAATTGTTTCCCCAACAGAAGCTATAAGGCAGCCACCTTGATACACTTCGAACTGATAGGGAAATAACTCTTCTGCCGCCATAATTTCGCAAATAGATCCATACGTGTTTGGTTTACACATTTCGGTAAAATATAAATCGTTAGTATTATAAGGGGCACCAGATAGCATTTGAATGCAGCATTTAAACCGATCCCAGTTGTTAAACACGTGAGAAACAATATTTCTCATTTTATACGCCATCGATATGTCACCAAACACCAGCAAAGACAGAGACGAAAATAAACATGCTCCGTTGCCAAGAATTTTAAAAACTTTGAAAGGAGTAGGTATTCCTTCTATCCAAATATATTCAACATCCATTATTAAAAATTATAACTGAAAAGTAAATATGAAAAATCAATTTGTAATACCCTACAATGAAATACTTCTCTAGTTAAAAATATAACCGAAATTAATTTTTAAATATCAAATTATTTAAAAATTCAACAAAAAATACTACCAAAAAAATGAAGTATGATAAAAAATTTTAGCAAAAAGTCACCCGTATTACGTTATCCTTTTTGCAAAGGGATAACTCTATTACGCTAGCAGCATATCTGGAATTGCAATTGAATAAGACAGAATAGCTCTTAAAAAATCATAGCATTAAAAATAATTCTGTATTCTGATAACGATAAAATATTCGGCCATTTTAAAAAATCAAAAACATTTATTTTCTAGAAACCAAAAACTAAAAATAAACAAAATACAGAAAAAAAACCTTTTGCATAAACATTAGGTTACAATTATTGCGTACATCGAAATAAATATTTTGATAGCTACTTATTTTTTTTTTATCAATGACATGAATAACATACCGTTATTATTTATTTGTTAAAAGCCAACTTCAATATCTTCGTAAGATTGCGTTTAGATTTACAAATGTACTTTATCAATCCTTATTAATAATAAAATACTTTTCTCATAAATTTAAAACATACGTCTAGGTTCCACAACAATAAAAAATTATCGTTTTCTCAGCAAAACGGACAGAAATCAGCTGGGGTTACCATATTATAGCTATTTAAAATTCACAATGCAAGGTCATTGAAATGCTTCGACTTGGCGGTGGAAGATATTTGGTGATAAATCCACCATCAGTGCCTCAATATTAAATTATTTCCATTTCGCACGAGCAAATCCCGCCAAGTAAACTTAATTGGTAGCAATGCACAGAATACGTATAAAAAAAAATATATTCCGTTTGGCGTCGGTCATGTCATTTTTTGCGATAAAGTCGCTAAAAATGACATAATTTATGGATAAGAAAAGATTAACGGATGAAAATCATTTTTGGGATAAAAATTCCGTAAAATCCGTTCTTAGTGAGCGACTACATCGCAAAATGAGTAACTATACCAAATTTCAAGTCAATCGGTGGTATAGTCTTGGAGATATCGTGATGAGTCAGTCAGTGGTATTTCGCTTATATATATATAGATAATTGATCTAAGTATCAATTTGATGTATTCATAATTGTAACTATTTTTATTATCAAAAAAGTAATTATCTATTGTTTTTAAGAAATTGTGATATTTAAAATATAAATTTCACTAACTTCACAGTATCGTTTTAAATATTTTTTTTAAAATTATTTTCGCTTCAATACAAACTTCGATGTTATTTAACATAGAAGAATGATTAAAAGCATTTTGTTGTTGATATATAAAAAAAATAACTTTCAGCAAATGGTATGCATATTATTTTAGCATTTTCAATTAAACGCAGGTTTTTCTGAAATGAGTGGAATAAAATGTTCTATATAAATAACATCGAACATTGATTCAACATCAAAGAATGACTGAAATTGTATTGTTTCTTGTTATACAAGAAATAAATTGCATCTTATTATATGTATAACACTTTAGCATTTTCAATTAAACACATGGTTTTTAAAAATGTGTTGAATGATAAAGCATTCAATATAAATGAACACATTCAGTTGACTATAAATTAGTTATTAGATAAAATGTTTGATACTGTTTAAACTGAACGTTTAATATGTGAAAGTGTAAAATAAATAGTTGAAAATTCCAGACTTGAGGGACACAAAAAATAGGTTGGAAACCGAATTGAAAATAAGTAAGAATCAAGCTAAAATTAAAAACAAATAGAATATTGTTTTAATACTCCACGAAAAATGGTAGGTTGAAAAAAAGATTTGAAGAAGCGAGATACAATCACCGAAAAAACCTTGCCAACAACAAACTAACAAGTCAAGCAGGAAAAAAGCATAGTAGTCAGAAAAGTACAACTATCTCCCATTGTTATAGATTGGAAGAAAACATATAAATGAAAAACACGCTAAAGCAGCAATCCTTCCATGTTACTGCGTCCCCTAAAGTCACGTTTCTGTATTATATGTTGGATGTCGGTGTAGAAGAAGATTCGAACGCAATCCCCAGCAAGAAAAGTAATCCATAAATATAAAGAAAGTGGAAATCCGCTCCAAAAGGCAATTCATCATCTTCTAGTCAGGTTTAATATAAGGTTCTGAAAAACCTATAGCTCCGTTCTTACATACCGTTATATAAAAACATCACAATTCTTTGAGAGATATGTTTCTGTCTCCCTCTCTCTTCTGAATGTCTATCCAGCTTTCTTTTATATATCTATAAACATAACTAGAGAGATGAAGAGTTCTGGTATTTTACTTCATTTATTGACGTAAAACTTTTATAAAGACATTTCGATTCCGAGATATAAAATACGAACATTGAATCTTTCTAGATATATTTTGCAGCAGGTTTTTATCACTCTTCTGTTGCGAGTATTATGAAAGAGGTATTTTTATTCTCCTATCAGTAACTACGATGTTTAGGTTTCTAAGTACCTAGTATTACGAGCTGTTATTTATAATGTGTTTTGTTTTATGTATGCGTTACGCGGAACATTACCAAGCATCAGGACTTAATAAAAAAGGTAGGTTTTTGTTTATTCCTTTTGTATACAATCTTTTTGTAACTAAATTTAAGATTTATTGAAATATTTATGACTTTGTCAGTTTTTTTAGTATCTTTAAATATTTTTTTAGGAGATCGTTCGCTGACTTTGAATAACTTTTGAAATCCCAAACGTAATCAAATCCTATATATTTTAAATAAACTTATGAACCGTAAGTATATCATAATTCCATATCTCCTTTTTTACTGCTAGTTATTAATTTTTAAAACAAAGAAGTACATTTTGTGGAGTAAGTTACTCATACAGAATTTTACGTCTTATGTATTTAAATATTTCCCTTCTAGAACTTTTTATATCAATCATTTTACCATAGTTATCAGATTTTTCTCCTCTAGAAAAATATTGTGCGTTTGAATAGACAGCCGCTTGATATTTTCCTTTTCTCTCTCTCACTGTCTCTGTATATATATAAATAATATATATATATATATATATGTGTGTGTGTGTGTGTGTGTGTAGGATCTCTAATATCTTACACTCAGCTATCTGATCTTTAAAGAAAGATATTATTTCTTAAATATTAAAATATTTATGGTTGAGGCATATTCATTTAAATTTCGCAAGAACAGCCCCTAAAAATTTTAATGCTTTTCTAATAATTTTCTCGTGTTACTAAATATTAAATGTGTCCATTATTTTTAAATATCTGTTCACGTTAAACTCAGCCAATAACTGGTTTCAAAAATTAACTAAGGACTATTTTAAAAGATTCCTAACTTTTACCAGTGTTTTGGTTTTGAAAATGTTGCATATGTTTTTAAATTTTCAATAGCCCTTTAATCCTAAAATTTATTCGAGTGTAATATAACTTTACTGATGATATTTGAGATAGTTATATATGTATCGCTTATCTTCTAAAATACGGAGCTGCATTTATAATGTAATTATTTGAACATCCACTGCTAACCATGATTTGATTTATAAGACCGCAATTTTATCAGATCTCGGTTCGAAATGAGGTTTCGCCAATGTTACATTTGCAATTGATATGATGTATTTTTAGTTATTCTCAATAAATGTATTCATTACTTTTATATCTAGGCAAGTAAATTTCCAAATATTAGTTCCATACAGTTTCAGAATAAAAATGTTTAATTTGAAACCCGATTAAAACAATTCGTGAGTCATCAAGTTGATAATTGTTTTTATTTTTTAATAAAAATTAAACTCTGTCATAGTTTGTGCAATAAGTTAAGAATTTGTTAAATGTTTGCGTATTTGCATCAATACCCATTGAGCTTTGTAACAGCTCTTTCAGAAGTAGAGAAAGTGATATAATGAGATGGATGTGCACACATATTTCATTTTTTTTTTCAATTTGAAAACTTTATAAGTAAATATATTTAACGTTCAGTAACGGGTAGGGATGAAGAAAAATAGACTACACACTTAATAAAACATTAAAAGAAATATATATATATATGCATATATTTAATAGAAAATATGCAAGCGAATTGATAAATGCAATAATGCAATACGCTATTTTTAAAACGTTTTTATGTATTTCACTTTGTGTGTGTGTCATCAAATTTGTGATCGTTAATTTAACCAACTTCACATCAAACTAGAGCTCTGAAACTTTGGAAATCATTCTTACTCACCTAACAATGCAATATTTAGACAAGTTTTAACTAATATTTTCTTTAATAATGCAGTTTAGCCCAACTACTTGGCGCGATTTCAAAAATTGGCACCAAATTTGGCGATATTTTTTGGTATAACGTTAAGTCCGTAAAACGGACAAGGGTAACCACATTTGGTGAAATGCCGCCAAATAATTCTTGTCGCCAAGGTTGGTTGGGTTAAACTGCATCCTAACCATTTAATTTACTGGATGAATTAATTAATTTTAGTTAGTTTTAACGTTTTTATGTATTTCACTTGGTGTGTGTCTGTCTGTGTGTTTATCATTGTGTCATCAAATTTTCTATCATTAATTTAACCAACTTCCCATCAAGCTAGAGCTCTGAAATTTTGGGAATCGTTCTTACTTTCCTAACTATGCAATATTTAGATATTTGCGACCAGTTCTAAATAAAATTTCAATAATTTTCTTTAATAAGCTTTCCCATCATATAAAAACTTTGGTTTTTTTTATCTCGAATTATTTTAATAAAATATTTACAGCAGATCAATTACCCGATAACATTAAGACTAACGCTAAAAAATTATTGAATTAAATTCTTTTTGTACCCAAAACAATCTTTAGTCTAAGAACATCTTTAATCGATTTAAACATAATTAAACGATATCATCACGTAGCATACCAAGAAACGCTTAAGGATATTCAATTTCATCGCTTGTTTCCTACCATTTATTATCACGGAAACGACATCATAGCTGTTTATAAATCAACACATACGTGATGCATTTGTGCAGGAAAACGTGACGATTCATGTTCTCACCAGGACTTCGAAATATATATTCCAGAAATAGAAATTAAAGTTTCGCTACAATTTCTAAGGCAAACGAGAGGCGACAAGCGGTAAATGTGTTACACATGTTTTGGGAAACTTGAAACCATTCTTCTGAGTCTAATGCTGACTGCCTGGTGTATAGAATACTAATGGATTCCCTCCACAAACCTGACCATTTCAATCCGCTTTCGACCAGAAAGGCTGTTCACGATTTTGTTCAAGCAAAACAAAGGCTTTTTAACAGTTTTAGGTCCTTTCTCACGAATCCAGAATATCTGATTCCCAAAAGAATGAAAAAGCAAAGCCACGGAATGGTCCTGGAACTCTACTGTGATATGGATGTCACGTCAAACAGTGAATCTCTAAAACAATAAACGTACAGAGAAGAACGAGGACTAGGCAAGAGAAGAAAAAAAAAGAATGGCCGAAATAGATGGGATAAGGCTCATCTCGGGTCGAATTAAATAGGACTGGTGGTTGTGTTTTTGTTCCTATCTTTGTTTATTTTTGAATTAAAATTGCGTGATATAGACATATTTTGTGGTTTCTTGCGTTAATTTTTAAGGTTAAATGTTTAGATTTTGTTAAAATATTGAGAAGGGATGAAAGATATATGAATAACATCTAATTTTAATAAAAAATGCAAGAGGTTGGGTTTTTTTTGTTTGTTCCTACCTTTAATTTTACGTTTATATTTAATATTAAAGAGATTTTGTAATAAGCTCATAATATTTTCATCTAAGCTGCTAAGAATGCAATATTTTGTTTATATTAAATGACCATTATATCCACTTAATTTTGTCTATAGGCATATTGAATAATATACTTTTTGTTGTTTCGACATTATCTCTTCACTAATCTCGAGGGGGGGGGTGAAGAAAAACTCACACCCCCAAGGGATAATTTGAATTGCATGAAATTATATTTTTTTCCAAAACCAAATGAAATTTTTTTGCAGTTGTTGTAACTGTTTTCGGTAATTTTTTTTCTGTCTGTAATTTTCCCGTATTTCAGTATCAAATATTTTATGTTGTTCATTGGAACATGAAATTATACATCGATCAGGCAAATTCTAATTGTTTTAATTTATCTGCCCAGAAATAAAAAGAAATAAATATATCATCAATAATCCATTTTATTGCAGTTTTATTTTCATTTCAAGCGTCACTGTGAAAAAACATTTATTTTATTTGGTTTATTAAGTTTAAATATTTCGCATTCCAATTTTTTTTATTAGTAAGTTAATGTTATGTAGCAGAACATTGAATTAATAAGAAACATTTATATTCCATCTCCATATTGAAATTTTTCTTAACCATCATTCACATTTTGAAACAACCTAAGCATCGTATCAATAAATCTAATACCTAAATGCGTGGGTGTTCCTTTAACTTATCTAACTTCTCCAACTAATCTCAGAAAAGTTCTTCCGCATGAAAGAAACGAAAGATGTGAACGTGCCGATGTGCGAAAGTGATATTCCTTAAGGCAAAGGTTAAAAACAACAACTTAAGAAAAGTTTCATCAGAGAGCTAGAGAGCTCTTTTCTTTCACTGAAGGTCAGTTAATCCAACCGAGTTTTTAGAGATTGCCCTATTTTCTGTCAGCCATTAAGAAACGGATGGGAGTGTGTAATTCGTGGGGCTTATGGCTCATATGAAATAATGTCTTCTGGGAATTTCTACTGTATCTTTCAGAGATGTAATCTAGAAGTAAATCTGGCGTATATTGTTTAGAAATTTTACTCTCTTTCGTTAAAAAGTTTCTTTTTGTGCAGTAACGCATTTAAATTTATTCATGTTTTTAATTTTATTTTTACCCTTTTAATCTGGAAATGTTTCATAACTTGTATTGCCACGGAGCTTCAAAAAGTACCTGAATTTGACGACAGATGGAGTTGTTAAGGTGAGTTGGTTTTACCGTTGTATTCTGCCACCTGAAACGACGCCATACCACCTGAAACGAAGAACTACCTTCATATTTGATTCAATTACTAACTTTCTTTATCGAAGTACAACTTTATTGTTTTTCTGTTACATAACACAACCCTAAATAATAATGCCGCTGAGTCTAAGTTTAATTTGCATTTTATTAATTTTACAATGAAATAATAGCCATAAAGAAATATAGTTATGCATAAACTTTGCTTTAAGGTATTGTTTAAGCACTTTTCATTGAACAATATCTTATAACAATTTATCCATTACTCAAAACTCGCTTTATTATTTTTTTTATTAATATACGCCACATTGACTACTGAGAAAATGCTTAAAAATAATTAGGCAATTTTTTTGTGGAAAAAAGTGTACACAATGAAATCCCTTCTTACTGAATGTTACATAACATTTCAAAATAATGCAGTAATCTAGTGAGTAGAGTAACACACATGCGGCGACTCAACTACTAAGTCAGAAATTAAAACACCTTAATAAGTAGTCCGAATGGGACGTCTTTCTTATCCTAGTTGGTAAAAGAGCAACAAGAAAAACGTCACGTCAACTTTTCTTTGGACCCAATGTAAGTTTTTGAAACAGCCCTCGGCATCTAAGGTCAATAACTCTCTCCCCCTAAAGTTGAAATCCAGCCGCCGAAATGGTAAGCCAAAACTTGTGCACAAAATTGCAACATGTCCTAGAACTGCTGACTGCTGTTTCCCCAGACGAAAACCACTTGCATCTGTGTGTCTAAGACAACCACATATAAATCCGTCTAGTAACAGGTAAGCAGGTGACGACGAAACCCGCTACTCAACTAGTGACAACCGATGACATGCAACGGAAACTGTTCCAAGCAATACTCTATTCAGCAGGAAGGGAGATGAATCAGATGCAATAATGGGTCGAAAAGGGGACTTTCCCTAAATACATCAGAATGTTTCCCTTCGTATCATCACGCTGATACTGGAGGGGGCATATGATGCGGCTTTCTTCAACAACAATGCCAGAAGTTAAGACGCCTTAATAACTATCCCGAATGAGAAGTTTGTTTTTGTCCGGTTAATAAAGGTGCAAAGGAAATGTCACATTTATTCTTTGGACCCAATGGACCAGTTTTTGAAACACCACTGGTATCCCAAAGTTAACAACAATTCCCCCTCCCCACCCCCTCCATGGGATCGAAATCACTCAAATGCAGAAGACCCTAATCAAATGTGTACTAAATTAGAGTCTTGTACTTCTGTAGACCGTATTGAAATAGGACGGATTCACATAAAATATGTCAGGATTCAAAATCTTCTCGTTGGAGTGGCGTGGGTGTA
Organism: Nephila pilipes; assembly: GCA_019974015.1. Classification (NCBI taxonomy): domain Eukaryota; kingdom Metazoa; phylum Arthropoda; class Arachnida; order Araneae; family Nephilidae; genus Nephila; species Nephila pilipes. Next base: position 57,470 of record BMAW01113686.1, read on the forward strand.
TGAAGAGAAGTGCTGACTTAGACGGCTCTCTCATCGCTGGACTGTGGCGCAACACCAATTGCCTCCATGTTCATTTTCATTACCATAATTATATTAATGTAATGTAAATTGAAAACATCAGTAACTGCAGAACCAAATAATCCCTATATGAGACAGGATTCATTAGAAATATGTTTAATGTTATGGAGAAAGTTATTTGAAGATTTTAAGAATATAAGCATCAGCTGTGTGTGTGTGTGTGTGTTTCGCCAAACTCAGTCCGATTCCACATCTTCTGAAAGGCACTACGGCTGTCTATCAAGATCCAGATATCGATGAGTGAAGTTGCAGTTTTAATAGAATTAAGTGTTTCTTCAATAGAAGTATGCTCTGATATGATAACTGAGCACAAATCTAGATTCCTAATTTTGAGTTTATAAGAGAAAGTAAGGGCCTTAATAAAGGCTTCATAAACATTACTTTCATCTCTGCTGTGTTTGGTATAGATTTTGATAGTAAATTTGTAATTTAATTGATGATTCCATTAATAAGGTGACGTAGATTTTGAGGCAAATTATGACTTTTGTTAGTTTCGGTCTTGACTTTTATTTGAAAGGGAACAATTGACAAGCCTTCGAGGGAGTTAATGATTGGTTTCAAGGAATGGAGCTCGATATTTTGACGTAGCATGACCATCAAATTATTTTTAAAAAAAATACATCTTAATCTCAAATTCTGTGACCAATTTCTAAGATATGCAGATAAAAATTATGGTCATTAAAAGAGAAAAACTTATTAAAATACTTAGCAATTCCCATATTCCTTTTCAAATACAAGGAACGCTTTCGACTTGACTAAGCTCAATAAATTACGCCAACACCACCACAAATTCGAACACGAAAAAAACCTCACATTTTGAAAGCTTGCAGAATAAAGATTATCACAAGTCGATACTGGAAGGACTTCAGAGTCATGTCTTTATAATTTAATTCTGCCATCATGTTTTTTCAATCTAAATATAGTGTCAATAATTTCTGGACTCCAATTGAAGATACGTAAGAACATAAAAAAAATTATTAACCAATGAAGAATTTTCGCTCTTTCTCAAATCCCACTTAACTCATTAACTCTGGATAATGATTTATTGATAAAATCTTAGTTTACCAAATCACTAGTTCTAGTTCAAACACTTCGAACTAACAGTAGATTCCTATTTTAATACATAATATCACTTCAATCCAAAAAAAGAATAATAATGTTTCAATTCAATTTACTAATAGCTATCAGCTTGCATTATTCTTTGTCTCTGTCCCCTTTCTTTCAATTCTATTTCACTCATATATCAATATGTTTAATTCAAATCACCGCACTTCTTATTTTCATCTAAATTACTTATTCCTGTTTCATTTGGGTTCGGAAAAACTGTGATTTTATTCAGTTCAAATTATTGAGATATCCCCGTAGTTAATGAAGCGAAAATGGCGAATAGCTCAATGAGTAATTAATGTCCATTTCAAAATCATGATTAAAAATACTTGAAATTAGCTTAGTTAAAAAATATTTGCAAACAAACTTAGTGAAATACAAAATTTAATTGTTTTCAAGAAAGGTTTTTATTGCATAAATCAAATAACTTAGAAGATACAGATATCACTATACTTATTAATGAGCTCCATTTAGAGTTATAATAATCTATTCTTCTATTTTCAAAAAAACAATATTTGAACTAAGACGAAAAATATTATCTCACCATCCAGTGTGCCATATATATGATAAAACTATTCTAAGTTGCTTTGCAGGATCATTTTTTATTCCTGGCTATTTTTTCAGAAAAGTTGTCACAACTTAAGCTTGGCCCATATTTATTATAAAGAGCTGCAATGTGCGAAAAAAATCTTTCAAGTATAACTATTTTCTTTCGCCTTTAGATAATTAATCCTTCTAATTACACCTTTACTAAAGCCAGCCTAGAGCTTATGAACTTTCTTTTTTTTCCTCATTATATCGTTAATCACGGTCTAAGCCATTTGGTTGTAAAAATAATAAATTATTTGAAAGGGGAAAAAATTTATTAATTCTAAAAAGTTTGCAGCTTTTTTTCAACTTGCAATTTAGACATAAATCAGTGCATTTGTGCTTAATGAACTAATTAGTGTGAATCGTTATCATAAATCGCACAGCTGTCTAACTTGTATTAGAAAACTCGAGAGTGTGTGTGCATGTATATATATTAATAATATTTATTTTAAATGCATGAACTATTTTCTACATTTTCAAAAGTCTTTTGACGTAATTATTTCTTTTTATATTTAAATAACACTTTTTGTTGCAAAAGTAGTATATAGTAATTATTAAATGAATTTAAATTTTTGTGGTACCTGACTTATATTGTTAATATGACTGCTTTATCGACATAATTCCTTTTTTAAAATCGAGGTAAGAGCAAATTGGTTCAATTCACATTCTTAAAAAGCTATCCCCATCACTGATTGATTTCATTATTTCTGAAAGCGTCACACGAAGAACAACACGAATGCTATTGGTGACAGATGTCATTTGTTTGCTCCTCAGTCAAATGACGAGGGTGGCACATCTGAGCTGATACCTCTCTCTACATATTCCCAGACCATCCTAAGGTGAAGACTTTGAGGTACGATAGATTTAATGCATATGAGCTATGCTATATCACGGATCCTTAGTACTAACCGAAATCGAATCCATGACCCAACAGAAACAATGCTGGCCATGAGCCTTTGACCATGATCACTTGGCTACTTTGTGACATTGGGCTATTCGCGGTTTCTCTTCACTAACCTTGGGGACTTTTAATTGAGATTGATTGCTTTTGCTAAGCAACATTTGCCCAACCAAAAATGAAACGTGATACGTAAAGTTATTATGTAAAGCAGTTAGAAATGAAGTGAAGTGGTTGAGTTAGGAAATATATAAACTGAAAGTTGCAAGGATGGCTGAAGTAGTAGAGAGATTGAAAGAGAGGCTGAAGGAGTAGAGAGGCTGTAGGAGAAGTGAAGCTGAAGTGATAGATAAGAGGAAGGAGGAAATAGAGATTGAAATAGAGGGTTCGAGTTAAGATTGTTGCTAGAAGTATATTTCCTGCTGTTTTCAACAGTTGACTCAGAGTCTGAGTTGCAGTCGAGGAAGGATTAGTGGTATGAGTCTGTTAGATTACTATTGGTGGGTTGAACTAAGGTATTAGAATATTATGTTATATTATTATGTTACCCTGGAGAGTATAGCGAGTTGTTGTCATAGTAAATATAAGTTAATAAATTAAGTATAGATTGTTCCAGTGTCTCTTTGATTATTTATGTCGTTGTGTTTAATAATTGAATCTAGTGATGGCACAAGATGAAGCCCGGATAGGGCGGGCGTCACAACTTCCGCCATCTACATATTAATGAACGATAAATCGTCATTAAAAATGTGTCTGATATTTGGAATTTTATCTGTTTATTGAATTTTCTTCGAGTAAACTGCTCTTTTTTATGTGATTATACACAATATTGCATATTTAGATGTAATTAAATTATAGCGTTGAAAAAAATAAAGCTCTTAAATACATCATTACACATATGATCACAAACATTTTTATTTAAGACCAGAAAAGTATATAATTGGTACACAACTGTCTGTAGGTAATAAGAATTCGTAGAACAAATTTTGAATTCTTGTTCATACGAAAAGAGATTCAATCTACATAAATTTCAATAATTTTTTCGAAATACAAGTGGCTTCATATATATACTAATGATGAAGATCCTGGGAACTGAATTAATAACACCATTCAAGCAAGCAACATTTAATAAAATCAATATTAAAATAAACAAGTATAGAGATATGATGTATCATTAAACTGAAGTGGTCAACAAATAAAATGATTGCGCACATAAAGTATATTTTTCGGTGAGGAAATAAATGTACGTTGAGATGTTATAACGTTTTAATTATTACTAAGAAATATTCGAGCTAACTATATAAAATTTATTCAGCAAATTTATTGTTTCTTATCTATATAGTGTCGTAAATTACCGCTATTAGTGTATTTGGCTTAGTTTCAGGAAGTTATAGATTGTAGTAATCCTCAGAACAGAAAAGATAGAGTTCAATCTGTTGATCTTTTCAATGACGGTTTTCGAAATGTCATGAAACCTCAACAAAAATGTATAATCATGGAATGTGACTGAACAGAGAAGTCTTAATCATAATAAATAAAAATTTAGTTTCTCTATCTAGATAATACCTTATTAATAATTAAGACCTTATGATATCCCTGGTTATTAAATTAATATTTACGATAATGCAAGTTTCTTCAATCAACGACGATACTTTTTCCATTTCGCCGGCGCAAATATCGCCAAGCAGACTTCATTGGCGACAACACACACTATACACATATTCCGTTTGTATCATTTTTGGCGACTTTATCGCTTGCACCGGCAAAACGGAAAAGTACCTCTACGGCTTTCTGAAACCAAAAATATCAACATAAGTAATTGTAATTTACAAAAATATTCACATAAGGATCAATTAATATGCAGAATATGTTTCTTAATATAACAATTAATAATTATAGTCTCTGTATAATATTTCTTAGAATAATAGTCACATTTATTATAACCTTTAATAATTTATTATACCCCTTCGTATTAGAGAAAATTTTGAATTAAAGGAACATTTTGATATAAATACAAGTGATAGTATTGAACAAAAATGTTACACACACAAAAAGTCTTAATGAATGAGTTCCTAAATAAAATAAAAAGTTACGGTAAATAATTTGTTATTATAAGTTGTTCTCTATATATGAAGCGTTTAAAGCAATATATTGGTTGAGGTGATCCTTGAGCCATTCTGGAATCTGCTGGATTTCTTGTGTTGAACTGTCTGGATGATCCCTTTTAAAGTTATTTTTAGTCGTCTTGAAACGATCAAAATGTTGTCTTATAAACTTTTATTCCAGCTTTAGACCAAAAAAAGTAATCCACCGGTTCTATGCACGAATAGTATGGAGAAGGGAATTCATAGTTCCTTTTTAGTGTTGAACTATTTCAAATAATAGCTGCATCGTGTAGTGTCCCATTGTTAAGTATTAATAAGCAAGTTTGGTTTGTTATACACGTGCACTGCGTATCAACAATTGATCATCTACACCCTTGTAGGACTCTACCGTTTGTCATTCAGAAACAAATTCAAATTGAATTGTTTGTCTGCAGATAGAAAAATATTACATCGCCTTAAGTACGTTTGAGTCAATTCATTCTTAACCTTAACATTCTCCTTAATCTAAAAACTTTTCAAATAATACAAAGACATTCAGTCAAAATAAACAATCGTCACCATAAATTATTTTTAACATTTAATAATTTTCATCAGTATATTTGTCATTTTTAATACAAAGTTTTATCGCATTCCAAATATTGTATCATTACAACCACTGTGAATAACAGATGACTCACAGCACGTTATTTCTTGACGAATCATCAATAACTCCAAAGTAACTTTTGAATCATATTTGGGAACATTGAACTTGATGTGTTAGCTTGTCATACTCAGATGGCGCCACATACTCCAATTCTGTTGCCTCAGTCTTAAAACAACTTTATCACATCGTATGCTATGAATTTAAATATTTGCATATATCATTACCCCCACCCCCATGAAATGTGATATATCAATTCAAAATATTCATTTAATAGAATTCTTAGAAAAAGTATTAGCTATTGAATTACAATGTATGTACAATTTGTTATATATCTCCAATTGTAGTCGGCTAAATTTATCATTGAACTAACAATAGACAATTGAAAGGGAAAAACGCTTTCATATATTTTTCAATAATGTTGAAGCATTTCATATTCTTTTACTGTAATAAAGAAATAAAAAAAACATTTTTTTCTAAAATTTTAGAATGTATGAATACTAAGTCCCAATCGTTACTTACGAATTTGCAAAGATTTTTAAAAGAAGGGATTCAATTCTTGTTAAGAAATTTTCAAATTTTAAATCTGATTTTGAATACAAGCACTATTGACTTTTTTCCTTAAACAAAGAAGCATATATAGTTTACAGAAACCAAATAACAGGCTTGAAAAAAGAATAAAAATACTACACAAGAGGCAACTGAAATACACTAAACTTACTGCTGATGCTGTAACGTCTTTCTGACTATATATATATATATATATATATATATATATAACATATAGAAGTATTATAAAACTTACAGTTTCAAGCCAATTTGCTTAGAAGGCAGTAATCCTAATTTTTACAACTAGATTAAGCACTTCATAATAATGGATGAAATATTACATAACTTGAATTTTCCCTATAAGAAAAGAATAATAATGAAAGATATATTTGTATACTCGAGAAAATTAGCTTAAAATAAAACAATACGATTCAGCTTTGGAATTTTTGATTATTCCTATCTTCAAATTTGGAATTATTTTATTTCACATTCTTATGACTTCTGAGTTTTCTTCAATTTTTACCAAACGTTTTTTTTTTATCAATTCGCTCATTAAATTTAATTTTCGTTGATTTAATACTCATTAATTTTATCTCTAATAAACATTTATTGTTTGGTTCTAATGTAGACATGATGCGTTCTAAGAATATTAACTATAAATATTTTACCAAACACAGATGTACTTCAAACATTACAAAAATAATAACATTACAATAAATTCTTAAAAAAAATATTTATTTGAAAGCAAAAAGAGTAATTAGTGAATAGTAAATTTGTTAATTTTCCTTGTCATCATAGTAAGGCATCATATGGATAAATACAAAAAAAAAACGTTCAAATTCAATATTATTTACATGTTTTCT